>CM065728.1:691652-699152 GCA_033310375.1 Conus canariensis | reverse complement strand
GTTGTAGGTTATCATCTGGATCGTGACAGTCCATTTTCTGCATCTGCTTTTTCTCCGACTGCGGCATCTGGCCATCTGAATTTCATAGAATCACTTGTGTTGCTACCTTCTCAGATACATGGCACTTACCAATTGCTCCATATCTTACAATGATCTTCCTCACCCTTTACTCTCTTCTTTGCTCCATATCTTACAATGATCTTCCCTCATCCCTTACTCTCTTCTTTGCTCCATATCTTACAATGATCTTCCCTCATCCCTTTACTCTCTTCTTTGCCCATATCTTACAATGATCTCCCATTATCCCTTTACTCTCTTCTTGTTTGCTCCATATCTTACAATGATCTTCCCTCATCCCTTTACTCTCTTCTTTGCCCATATCTTACAATGATCTCCCATTATCCCTTTACTCTCTTCTTTGCCCCATATCTTACAATGATCTCCCATTATCCCTTTACTCTCTTCTTTGCTCCATATCTTACAATGATCTTCCCTCATCCCTTTACTCTCTTCTTGTTTGCTCCATATCTTACAATGATCTCCCATTATCCCTTTACTCTCTTCTTTGCTCCATATCTTACAATGATCTTCCCTCATCCCTTTACTCTCTTCTTTGCTCCATATCTTACAATGATCTTCCCTCATCCCTTTACTCTCTTCTTGTTTGCTCCATATCTTACAATGATCTCCCATTATCCCTTTACTCTCTTCTTTGCCCCATATCTTACAATGATCTCCCATTATCCCTTTACTCTCTTCTTTGCTCCATATCTTACAATGATCTTCCCTCATCCCTTTACTCTCTTCTTTGCCCATATCTTACAATGATCTCCCATTATCCCTTTACTCTCTTCTTGTTTGCTCCATATCTTACAATGATCTTTCCTCATCCCTTCACTCTCTTCTTGTTTGCTCCATTATCTTACAATGATCTTTCCTCATCCCTTTACTCTCTTCTTGTTTGCTCCATTATCTTACAATGATCTCCCATTATCCCTTCACTCTCTTCTTGTTTGCTCCATTATCTTACAATGATCTTTCCTCATCCTTTACTCTCTTCTTGTTTGCTCCATTATCTTACAATGATCTTTCCTCATCCCTTTACTCTCTTCTTGTTTGCTCCATTATCTTACAATGATCTCCCATTATCCCTTTGCTCTCTTCTTGTTTGTTGTTGTTACTGGGGTTTGTGTGTGTGTGTGTGTGTGTGTGTGTGTGTGTGTGTGTGTGTGTGTGTGTGTGTGTGTGTGTAGTGGTATTTGAAGATCACCGGACGCATTCTGTAGATCTGATGTATGTTTCCTGTCGACGGAGAAAAGAACGTGGTTGAAACACAAGTGTAGAATGTGAAACAGATGGATGTTCAGCATGAAGGTGTCTGTATTCTCTGCTTGTGTTGCTTCCATGTTTTCTATCCTCTTCCTCCCTTTCTCTCCTGGCGGCCTCAGAGGCTGCAGCCAACGGTTCCTCGTCACGTTCACAGCCTCACACCGTGCCAGCCCTCTCTGTGTTGTCAGCCAGTTGTTCCAAGCTCTGGTGACGGACGTCAGCAAACGTCAGCTTCTCCTGGCTTTCATCCGTGTGTTTTTGGAAGAGGAATGAGTTCATGGAAAATGCATGGCTTAACTGGGGATTCTTTTTCTTTTTCTTTTTTTTCTGTTTCTTCTTTTTTTTTTCCCCCATCCTGTCCAGGGAAAACTACTTCAAGAATCAGCGGTGACACGAGAAAGCCAAATCACCTTCTGCAGTGTGTGTGCGGTAAAGAGACATATTTATCAGATAGGAGGCCGGCGGGAGGGAGAGGGGGCTGGTTCACGATTCACTCTGAAAACCCAGAAGACAAACTGACATTTCAAATTTCCAAAGAAGCTAAAAACCCCCAAATCCCCATGTGTAGTTCTAACCTTAAGCACAGACATCCATCTGTCAGACTGTTGGAATTCGTCACATGCTGTTCACAGAGGTGTCTTTCCTCACCCTCAGCGAGCTCCATGGCAATGAACTATGACCATTGGACAAAACGGCGACAAAAACAAGGGACGTCATTCTCCCCTTGGTCGTCATCATTCCGCGTTCGCCGACACTCCTCGGCCCGGGAGAGCGGAGCTTAGTTTCCTGATGATTGGTCACCTGACCTGCTGTGTTGATGGCTCATCCACAGTGGTCTTCCTTCGTCCAGTGTCCTCATCTTCCCCCCCCCCCCCCTCTCCTGTCTCAGCAGGTTTGGCTCTGAGAGCCTTTGTCAGCAGGGAGAGCTTTCCTGGGACCCTTCCAAGACGGGTGGAAATGAAAGGGTTACACAGTGATGCATATTGTTGTTGTTGTGCTTCTTTTAATGACATTCATATTATGGAAATAAAAGGGTTACACAGTGATGCATATTGTTGTTGTTGTGCTTCTTTTAATGACATTCATATTATGGAAATGAAAGGGTTACACAGTGATACATATTGTTGTTGTTGTGCTTCTTTTAATGTTATTCATATTATGGAAATAAAAGGGTTACACAGTGATGCATATTGTTGTTGTTGTGCTTCTTTTAATAACATTCATATTAAGATTAGCAGCGCAGTCCACTGGTTTAAAAGTACTCTCTCTCTCTCTCTCTCTCTCTCTCTCTCTCTCTCTCTCTCTCTCTTCTCTCTCTCCACAACCTCTTCCTGGTAGTTTGGCTAAGTTTTGCTTTGGGGTATCAGATTTAGCTATGCATTAGTTTCGTCACACAAATCATATACACTCTTGGTTGCTATGTCCACTTTGTAAAGACACTGACGAAGATGAATTGCGCTTTGTGTTTTGTTGTCCTGCCTTGTTTACTCCAAGAACAGAACCAATAGAAACAAAAATCAACAGAAGCCCTGATGCTTTCAAACTGAGCCTTTGGGTATAATCAGATTGTAAATTTGTCATTAACCCTTTATCAGTATACTTAGACAAGACTCTCAGATGAGAGAGTGTGCTGTGTCTTAACATCGTTTTGTTTGTCTGGTTATGTTTATGGCAAGGTGGGTTCGTTGTCTACGGCGTACACAGCTTTCATTATTGGGCGTTTCCTAATGAGCAAACAATCGTCATTGTCATCGTCAATTCTCTCTCTCTCTCTCTCTCTCTCTCTCTCTCTCTCTCTCTCTCTCTCTCTCTCTCTCTCTCTCTCTCCTGAAAATGAGACTTGAATCTTCTTTTAACATCCTCTCTCTCTCTCTCTCTCTCTCTCTCTCTCTCTCTCTCTCTCTCTCTCTCTCTGAAACCTCAAAGACTGCCACCAGCGGCTCTTGGTCACGTGGATGCCCTCACTGCATTCAACCAACCCTGTCGGTTGACAGGCAGTGGATTCCAGTTCTGACGGTGAAGACCAGGCAGGGCGGATTGTAGGGCTGAATGTTTTTTTTCTTTCCTGCCAATGGAAAACAGCTGCAGCAATTAGTGTTGACCTTGAGAAAGTCAAAACGGTCTTGGTCTGTGTTGAATGAAGAGACTGTAGTTATAAGGTGTAGGAGAGTTGCTAGCCATTCCCTCGAAAGATTTAGGAGAGAAAACATTTGTATGTCTCAGAGTAAAGCTCCTTGGAACCACAGGCTCCTGTAAATCCCAGGCCTCAGATTACACCTCCATCTCTCCGACACTTGACACTCGTGACCCGCATTGTACAGAGGGACATCTCCACCAGCAGCGAGCCCAACGGCGGCCTGGCATCGCCATCTGAGAAAATGAACACAAAGGAAAGGGAGGTTACTCTCCCATTGATCTTCATTGTTCTGCTTGCCCCAGCGCTCCTGACCCGGGAAAGGGAGTTGGCTTTTCAGATGATTAGTCCCCTGACTTGCTGTGTTGATGGCTAATTCAGGGCCGTGTTGTCCATGCAGTGCCCCCCATCCCTGTGGTCTTCTTCTGCCGCAGCCTGTTTGGGTGCTGGGGTCCTTTGGAGAAATGTACTACCTTTCCTCAACCATTGAAGGCTTTCACGTACAAATGTGAACCTGATTGGTGCATTTTGAATTCGGGTTATTGCTCGTATTCTTCATAGTGACTGGTGCATTTTGAATTCGGGTTATGGCTCTTATTCTTCATAGTGACTGGTGCATTTTGAATTCGGGTTTATTGTTCTTCTTACTTCTTAATCAAAGAAAGTTAGCATTTCCTTTTTAACAAAATCGTTTACGTCTGTGAACTGGACTGACGGTTCTTTACATGTAAAAAAAAGTGAAAAAATATAAACTTGAACGTTATCAGACTCCTCGTGTTGTTTTTTTTTTTCAATTTATGTGTTGTTACTATCCACAACATTTGTTTTAAAGTCTGTTTGCTGTCCCCCGTCCAAAACAATGAGTACCGTCATGAATGCATTTCAATAAATTACTCGGTCAAAGAATTAAGAACAGAATCTCTCTCTCTCTCTCTCTCTCTCTCTCTCTCTCTCTCTCTCTCTCTCTCTCTCTCTCTCTCTCTCTGCTTAGATATCACCCTTTGGCAAACCCCCCAGATGAGAATAAATCTGGGAGCTCATGCCGGTCTCCAGATACATAAAAACTAAATCGCCACTACACAAACTGTCTTTGAAGTCACAGGCACTGGGAGGCTCAGTGTTTGTGAAGCGATTCCACAATTGAATTATTCAGCCCCGTTGTTCATCGCCTGTGACCGCTAACACCTCGGAGTGAACGACTAGAAAGCTGCGCATTATAAGGCGGTCATGTGTTGATTGTATGGCGGCTAGAAAAAGGAGAGAGGATCGTGTGATGGCTCTGTGTCTATCAGTATTCCTTCTGTGTTTTCTCTCTGTCTGTGTTCCTTCTATGACTTGGTCTGTCTCTGTCTGTATTCCTTCTATGACTTGGTCTGTCTCTGTATTCCTTCTATGACTTGGTGTGTCTCAGTCTGTGTTCCTTCTATGACTTGGTCTGTCTCTGTGTTCCTTCTGTGACTTGGTGTGTCTCTGTCTGTATTCCTTCTGTGACTTGGTGTGTCTCAGTCTGTATTCCTTCTGTGACTTGGTGTGTCTCTGTCTGTATTCCTTCTGTGACTTGGTGTGTCTCTGTTTCCTTCTATGACTTGGTGTGTCTCGTCTGTATTCCTTCTATGACTTGGTGTGTCTCTGTCTGTGTTCCTTCTATGACTTGGTTGTCTCTGTCTGTATTCCTTCTATGACTTGGTGCTGTCTCTGTGTTCCTTCTATGACTTGGTGTGTCTCTGTTGTATTCCTTCTATGACTTGGTGTGTCTCTGTCTGTATTCCTTCTTGACTTGGTTGTCTCTGTCTGTATTCCTTCTATGACTTGGTGTGTCTCTGTCGTTCCTTCTGATGGTGTCCTGTGTTCCTTCTATGACTTGGTCTGTCTCTGTGTTTCCTTCTATGACTTGGTGTGTCTCTGTCTGTATTCCTTCTATGACTTGGTGTGTCTCTGTCTGTGTTCCTTCTATGACTTGTTGTCCTGTCTCTGCTGTGTCTGTTTTCCTTCTATGACTTGGTCTGTGCTCTGTGTTCCTTCTATGGACTTGGTGTGTCTCTGTCTGTATTCCTTCTATGACTTGGTCTGTCTTCTCTATGTTGTTTCTTCCTTCTATGACTTGGTCTGTCTGTTCTTCATACTGGTCTGTCTTGAGTTCCTTTCTATGACTTGTGTGTCTCTGTCTGTATTCCTTCTATGACTTTGTGGTCTATCTCTGTCTTCTAGATTGTCGTCTGTGTTCCTTCTATGACTTGGTTGTCTGTTGTCTTCTGTCTGCTTATTGTTCTTCTTTTTTGGTGTCTGTCTTCGTTTGTTCTGTTGTATTCCTTCTATGACTTGGTCTGTCTCTTCTGTGTTCCTTCTATGACTTGTGTCTGTTTCCTTCTTATTGGTCTGTGTCTGTGTTCCTTCTATGACTTGGTTGTCTCGTGTCTGTATTCCTTCTATTGGACTTGGTCTTCGTGCTGTGTCTGTATTCCTTCTTGCTTGGTCTTTGTGTCTGTATTCCTTCTATGATTGGCTTTGGTCTGTTCCTGATTTGTCTGTGTCTGTATCTTCTTATTGTTCGTGTCTGTTCTTCTTGCTGGTCTGTTGCCTTCTATGACTGTTGGGTCTGCTCTGCTGTTGTCTTGTTTTCCTTCTATGACGTTTGGTCTGTATTCCTTTGCTTGGTCTGTCTGTGTATTCCTTCTATGACTTGGTTGTCTGTGCTGTGTTCTTCTATGACGTGGTCTCTGTATCCTCTATGACTTGGTCTGTCTGTTGTCTGTATTCCTTCTATGACTTGGTCTGTCTGTGTCTGTATTCCTTCTATGACTTGGTCTTCTGTGTCTGTATTCCTTCTATGACTTGGTCTGTCTTGTCTGTATTCCTTCTATGACTTGGTCTGTCTCTGTCTGTATTCCTTCTGTGACTTGGTCTGTCTTGTCTGTATTCCTTCTATGACTTGGTCTGTCTGTGTCTGTATTCCTTCTATGACTTGGTCTGTCTGTGTCTGTGTTCCTTCTATGACTTGGTCTGTTTGTGTCTGTTTCCTTCTATGACTTGGTTGTCTTGTCTGTTTCCTTCTATGACTTGGTCGTTGTCTGTTTCCTTCTATGACTTGGTCTGTCTCTGTCTGTATTCCTTCTATGACTTGGTTGTCTCTGTCTGTATTCCTTCTATGACTTGGTCTGTCTCTGTCTGTATTCCTTCTATGACTTGGTCTGTCTCTGTCTGTATTCCTTCTATGACTTGGTCTGTCTCTGTCTGTATTCCTTCTATGACTTGGTCTGTCTCTGTCTGTATTCCTTCTATGACTTGGTCTGTCTCTGTATTCTTTCTATGACTTGGTCTGTCTCTGTCTGTATTCATTCTTTGTTTTCTCTCTGTCTGTATTCCTTCTGTGACTTGGTCTGTCTCTGTATTCCTTCTGTGACTTGGTCTGTCTCTGTCTGTATTGCTTCTTTGACTTGGTCTGTCTCTGTCTGTATTCATTCTTTGTCTTCTCTCTCTCTGTATTCCTTCTATGACTTTGTATGTCTCTGTCTGTATTCCATCTTTGTCTTCTCTCCATCTGTGTTCATTCTTTGACTTGGTCTGTCTATGTCTGTAGTCCTTCTTTGTCTTCTCTCTCACTCTCTTTCTCTCTCTCTCTCTCTCTCTCTCTCTCTCTCTCTCTCTCTGTATTCCTTCTTTGAATTTGCCTTTCTGTATTCCTTCTGTGAGGTTGCACCCTTCTCTTGGTATCCATTCATTGTCTTATCTTCTGTCTATCTGTCTGTCTGTTTGTTTTTTTCTGACTTGGATTCTGTCTTCCTGCGTTCCTTCTCTAAAGTTGGCTTCCTTCTCTCTGTAGTCCGTAACTGACTTGGCTTCTCTCTCCCTCTGTAGTCCTTCGCTGGCTTAGGTTCTCTGTCTGTCTGTCTGTCTGTCTGTCTGTCTGTCTGTCTGTCTGTCTCTCTCTCTCTCTCTCTCTCTCTCTCTCTCTCTCTCTTTCTCTCTCAGTAAAGGGGGAAGCAGACCACATGTTTGTGAGATCAGTTTTCTTTCTTCCTCTCTGCCCATTCCCTCCA
>CM065728.1:664152-689152 GCA_033310375.1 Conus canariensis | reverse complement strand
GTACCCACTGACCAACATCCATACTTCATCATCACTGCCTTCAGTGTCCTTCATCATGCAATAAAGTACCCACTGACCAACATCCATACTTCATCATCACTGCCTTCAGTGTCCTTCATCATGCAATAAAGTACCCACTGACCAACATCCATACTTCATCATCACTGCCTTCAGTGTCCGTCATCATCCATTAAGCACCCACTGACCAACATCCATACTTCATCATCACTGCCTTCAGTGTCCTTCATCATCCATTAAGTACCCACTGACCAACATCCATACTTCATCATCACTGCCTTCAGTGTCCTTCATCATGCAATAAAGTACCCACTGACCAACATCCATACTTCATCATCACTGCCTTCAGTGTCCTTCATCATCATTAAGTACCCACTGACCAACATCCATACTCCATCATCACTGCCTTCAGTGTCCTTCATCATGCAATAAAGTACCCACTGACCAACATCCATACTTCATCATCACTGCCTTCAGTGTCCTTCATCATCCATTAAGTACCCACTGACAAACATCCATACTTCATCATCACTGCCTTCAGTGTCCGTCATCATCCATTAAGTACCCACTGACCAACATCCATACTTCATCATCACTGCCTTCAGTGTCCTTCATCATGCAATAAAGTACCCACTGACCAACATCCATACTTCATATCACTGCCTTCAGTGTCCTTCATCATGCAATAAAGTACCCACTGACCAACATCCATACTTCATCATTGCCTTCAGTGCCCTTCATCATCCATTAAGTACCCACTGACCAACATCCATCCTTCATCATCACTGCCTTCAGTGTCCTTCATCATCCATTAAGCACCCACTGACCAACATCTATACTTCATCATCACTGCCTTCAGTGTCCTTCATCATGCAATAAAGCACACACTGACAACGTCCTGGAGAGATGGCGTATATCTATCAACACATTGTTTCCAATCAACACAAAAGATGTTATCGTGGTGTGGAGAGATGGCTTATATCTATCAACACATTGTTTCCAATCAACTATAACGCAAAGAGGACATTCGACTCTCTTTATATTCTTGTATCTTCCACAGCAACCCTTAACAGTTTCTCTTTATATTCTTGTATCTTCCACAGCAACCCTTAACAGTTTCTCTTTATATTCTTGTATCTTCCAAAGCAACCCTTAACAGTTTCTCTTTATATTCTTTATCTTCCAAAGCAGCCCTTAACAGTTTCTCTTTATATTCTTGTATCTTCCAAAGCAGCCCTTAACAGTTTCTCTTTATATTCTTGTATCTTCCAAAGCAGCCCTTAACAGTTCTCTTTATATTCTTGTATCTTCCAAAGCAGCCCTTAACAGCTTCTCTTTATATTTTTGTATCTTCCAAAGCAGCCCTTAACAGTTTCTCTTTATATTCTTGTATCTTCCAAAACAACCCTTAACAGTTTCCTTTCCTGTAGAAGCTGTCTGCTTGGCGCAGTTTGTTTGCACGGCTGACGTTAGGTCATCCGCTCGCCTGCACCCAGTGAATTTCACAATTATACCATGCCAGCATCCATTTCTTAAAGACACAGAAATGTGTGCATTGGTGCATACGCATACATCCATTCACAATCAATGATTTACACACTTTGCGCGCGCACACACACACACACATACACGCGCGCGCACACACGCATGCACACACACACACACACCACACACACACACACACACACACACACACACACACACACACAAACAAACAACGCGTGCGTGCGCGCACACACACTCACACACAAATACACACACACACACACACACACAGACACACACACACACATACACACACACACACACACACACACACACACACACACGCACGCACGCGCGCGCGCGCGCGCGCGCCCAGAGAGAGAGAGAGAGAGAGAGAGAGAGAGGAGAGAGAATCAAGGCAGAGAAATGTTGTTATCGATTCCAATCAATTTTGGCGCTGCCGTATTCCCTTATTGCAGTTGGTGTTCTTCTTTCCATGACGTTGAAAAATGGCGTGCTGCCGCTTCACGGACATGAATTACGCCTGACCTGTCCACCACGAAACCTGCAGTCAAAGACAATCTTCAGTGCGGTCGGCTTGAGAATTTAATCACTTTCTTTTTTTAATCTACCGCCCAAATGACTTTAATAATTAGTATTAACGTCAAAAGGCTAAAGTTATAAAATATCTAATCAATTTTGAACAGCTTGCTTTGACGGTAATGGTGATGTGTTGTGTTGTTGGAAATGTTGGGTTAGAGGGAATTTTACACACACGCACACGCACGCACGTACGCACGCACGCACGCACGCACGCACGCACGCAGCACGCACCACACACACACACACACACACACACACGCACACACTTATCAATTATAAATACAGTAAAGAGATGAGGAATAGGACGTGGATGAAGACTCATTGTTATACAGCTAAGCACAGACGCACTACAGATACAACATGAGAATAATTCACACAACACAGCAATGATGCGGAAGCTATGATGTCACATACACTGCGTCTTCAAACCTCTCATACTCAACAGAGCAATGTGTGGTATAAAGCTAATGCCCCTCCACCCACCCATCCCACCCCCGCCCATCCCACACCTACACCCCCCTTCACCCCCCCCCCACCCCCCATCCACGGGCAGAAAGTGTCCCTTTCACTGAATTTTGTGCTATGGTCTGCAATGAACTCCGCCGGGCTGAATCTTCAATGAAAGCTTTTCATCCTGATCACATTGTGTTGGCAGGTAACGCCCATGCAAAACAGGCGTCATTCATTGTTTCAACAAATCAGTTGGAGAGACCAGCGCTCGAAGATGATGACCATCGTGTTGGTCCAGTGACAGTGGTGAACCCAGAGAAGATGATGACCATCGTGTTGGTCCAGTGCCAGTGGTGACTCCAGAGAAGATGATGACCATCGTGTTGGTCCAGTGACAGTGGTGACTCCAGAGAAGATGATGACCATCGTGTTGGTCCAGTGACAGTGGTGACTCCAGAGAAGATGATGACCATCGTGTTGGTCCAGTGACAGTGGTGAACCCAGAGAAGATGATGACCATCGTGTTGGACCAGTGACAGTGGTGACTCCAGAGAAGATGATGACCATCGTGTTGGTCCAGTGCCAGTGGTGACTCCAGAGAAGATGATGACCATCGTGTTGGACCAGTGACAGTGGTGACTCCAGAGAAGATGATGACCATCGTGTTGGACCAGTGACAGTGGTCAACCCAGAGAAGATGATGACCATCTTGTTGGTCCAGTGATAGTGGTGACTCCAGAGAAGATGATGACCATCGTGTTGGACCAGTGACAGTGGTCAACCCAGAGAAGGCGTCCCACTAAGGCCACTTACTGAGATGAATCTAAGCATTACCCATGAGGAATCGAGAATACCGTGACTATTTCATCAGAAAATATCTTAGACATTTCTCCACCATCGTCTTGGCGTCTTGATAGATTGTGCCCGTCAGGTCCATCATGACTTTCATGATGAATGAAGAAAAACTGCAAGGGTTGACTGGTGTGCTTACGCGCTTGAAAACTTTGACGAGGAGGATCAGATGGCATTGGCGACATTGTAACTGGGCACAAGTTTGGGCATTTCACAGAGAGAGCCCAACACAGAGCAGCAGTCAGCAGTTAATCCTCCCAGGTCACACAGAGAGCCCAGCACAGAGCAGCAGTCAACAGTGCAGTGGGAGTCCTCCCAGTAAGAATCCACCTGTGAAATGGAAAAGATCCAGAAGGGCAGACAAATGGAAAAGATCCAGAAAGGCAGACAAATGGAAAAGATCCAGAAGGGCAGACAAATGGAAAAGACCCAGAAGGGAAGACAAAAGAATGATGGCATCATTCTGTTCAGAATCTGGTCACGTGGCCGCAGTAAACCACTTCAAAACACAACTCGGGTTCCAAGGTCAACCTGCACCTCCCTTAAGTATTTGATGCGTGGCACAGAACCTGTCCCAGGACTGGAACTCGGGGTCTCCTGCTGCGCTGTGACAATGGCGGGGCTCTCTGCACAGCTAGAATTCAGGTTTGCCTGGGGCAACACAGTATACAAAGGGCCACGACTCCCCCGTCTGCCCCGCTTGTCCCCTTGCCGTTGGTTCTTGGTCACTTAACTGAGAGGAAGACACTGTCTCCCCTTGCCATTGGTTCCTGGTCACTCAACTGAGAGGAAGACACTGTCTCCCCTTGCCGTTGGTTCCTGGTCACTCAACTGAGAGGAAGACACTGTGTCCCCTTGCCGTTGGTTCCTGGTCACTCAACTGAGAGGAAGACACTGTGTCCCCTTGCCGTTGGTTCCTGGTCACTCAACTGAGAGGAAGACACTGTGTCCCCTTGCCGTTGGTTCCTGGTCACTCAACTGAGAGGAAGACACTGTGTCCCCTTGCCGTTGGTTCCTGGTCACTCAACTGAGAGGAAGACACTGTGTCCCCTTGCCGTTGGTTCCTGGTCACTCAACTGAGAGGAAGACACTGTCTTCCCTTGCCGTTGGTTCCTGGTCACTCAACTGAGAGGAAGACACTGTCTCCCCTTGCCATTGGTTCCTGGTCACTTAACTGAGAGGAAGACACTGTCTCCCCTTGCCGTTGGTTCCTGGTCACTCAACTGAGAGAAAGACACTGTCTCCCCTTGCCATTGGTTCCTGGTCACTCAACTGAGAGGAAGACACTGTGTCCCCTTGCCATTGGTTCCTGGTCACTCAACTGAGAGGAAGACACTGTGTCCCCTTGCCGTTGGTTCCTGGTCACTCAACTGAGAGGAAGACACTGTGTCCCCTTGCCGTTGGTTCCTGGTCACTCAACTGAGAGGAAGACACTGTCTCCCCTTGCCGTTGGTTCCTGGTCACTCAACTGAGAGGAAGACACTGTCTCCCCTTGCCGTTGGTTCCTGGTCACTCAACTGAGAGGAAGACACTGTCTCCCCTTGCCGTTGGTTCCTGGTCACTCAACTGAGAGGAAGACACTGTCTCCCCTTGCCATTGGTTCCTGGTCACTCAACTGAGAGGAAGACACTGTCTCCCCTTGCCATTGGTTCCTGGTCACTTCAACTGAGAGGAAGACACTTTGTCCTTGTCCGGTTGACCTGGTACCACTAGAGGAGACACTTGTCCTTGGTCCTGGTCATCTGAGAGGAAGACACTTGTCCCCTTGCTGGTTCCTGGTCACTCAACTAGAGGAAGACCTTCTCCGTTCCTGGTTCCTGGTCACTCAACTGAGAGGAAGACACTGTCTCCCCTTGCCATTGGTTCCTGGTCACTCAACTGAGAGGAAGACACTGGTCTCCCTGTGCCATTGGTTCCTGGTCACCAACTGAGAGGAAGACACTGTCTCCCCTTGCCGTTGGTTCCTGGTCACTCAACTTAGAGGAAGACACTGTCTCCCCTTGCCGTTGGTTCCTGGTCACTCAACTGAGAGGAAGACACTGTCTCCCCTTGCCGTTGGTTCCTGGTCACTCAACTGAGAGGAAGACACTGTCTCCCCTTGCCGTTGGTTCCTGGTCACTCAACTGAGAGGAAGACACTGTCTCCCTTGCCTTGGTTCCTGGTCACTCAACTGAGAGGAAGACACTGTCTCCCCTTGCCTTGGTTCCTGGTCACTCAACTGAGAGGAAGACACTGTCTCCCCTTGCCGTTGGTTCCTGGTCACTCAACTGAGAGGAAGACACTGTCCTCCCTTGCCATTGGTTTCTCTGGTCACTCAACTGAGAGGAAGACACTGTCTCCCCTTGCCATTGGTTCCTGGGCACCTCAACTGAGAGAAGACACTGTCCCCTTGCCATTGGTTCCTGGTCACTCTAACTGAGAGGAAGACACTTTTTCCCCTTGCTTGGTTCCTGGTCACTCAACTGAGAGGAAGACACTGTCTCCCCTTGCCATTGGTTCCTGGTCACTCAACTGAGAGGAAGACACTGTCTCCCCTTGCCATTGGTTCCTGGGTCACTCAACTGAGAGGAAGACACTGTCTCCCCTTGCCATTGGTCCTGGTCACTCAACTGAGAGGAAGACACTGCTCCCTTGCCATTGGTTCCTGGTCACTCAACTGAGAGGAAGACACTGTCTCCCCTTGCCATTGGTTCCTGGTCACTCAACTGAGAGGAAGACACTGTCTCCCCTTGCCATTGGTTCCTGGTCACTCAACTGAGAGGAAGACACTGTCTCCCCTTGCCATTGGTTTTCCTGGTCACTCAAACTGAGAGGAAGACACTGTCTCCCCTTGCCATTGGTTCCTGGTCCATTAACTGAGAGGAAGACACTGCTCCCCTTGCCTTGGTTCCTGGTCACTTAACTGAGAGGAAGACACTTTGTCCCCTTGCCATTGGTTCCTGGTCACTCAACTGAGGGAAGACACTTTGTCCCTTGCCATTGGTTCCTGGTCACTCAACTGAGAGGAAGACACTGTCTCCCCTTGCCGTTGGTTCCTGGTCACTACAACTGAGAGGAAGACACTGTGTCCCCTTGCCTTGGTTCCTGGTCACTCAACTGAGAGGAAGACACTGTTCCCCTTGCCATTGGTTCCTGGTCACTTAACTGAGAGGAAGACACTTTGTCCCCTTGCCATTGGTTCCTGGTCACTCAACTTGGAGGAAGACACTTTGTCAATTGATTCCTGCTCACTCAACTTAGAGGAAGACACTTTGCCCCCTTGCCATTGGTTCCTGGTCACTGTACTCAGGTAACAACTTAGAGGAAGACACTTTTGGAGAGCCGAAAATGCTGGAGGTGTGTTCTAGGGCGTCAGTTTGGATCGATCTGAATCAATGTGGTCACGTGTATGGAATCTGAGGTATGCCATTAAAAAAGTAACGGTATGTGTTAAGATACCAAAGCAGCTGCACCCAGCTGTTGACAGAACTCCATTTATAGCAGCACAGGTGGATTGAACGCAAAGTGCCATGCATTCAGCTGTTGACAGAACTCCCTTTACAGAGGAACAGGTGGATTGAACGCCAAGTGCCATGCATTCATCTGTTGACAGAACTCCCTTTACAGAGGAACAGGTGGACTGAACGCAAAGTGCCATGCATCCATCTGTTGACAGAACTCCCTTTACAGAGAAACAGGTGGACTGAACGCCAAGTGCCATGCATCCATCTGTTGACAGAACTCCCTTTACAGAGGAGCAGGTGGACTGAACGCAAAGTGCCATGCATCCATCTGTTGACAGAACTCCCTTTACAGAGGAGCAGGTGGACTGAACGCAAAGTGTCATGCTTTCAGCTGTTGACAGAACTCCCTTTACAGAGGAGCAGGTGGACTGAACGCAAAGTGCCATGCATTCAGCTGTTGACAGAACTCCCTTTACAGAGGAACAGGTGGACTGAACGCCAAGTGCCATGCATCCAGCTGTTGACAGAACTCCCTTTACAGAGGAACAGGTGGACTGAACGCAAAGTGCCATGCATCCAGCTGTTGACAGAACTCCCTTTACAGAGGAACAGGTGGACTGAACACAAAGTGCCATGCATCCAGCTGTTGACAGAACTCCCTTTACAGAGGAACAGGTGGACTGAACACAAAGCGCCATGCATCCAGCTGTTGACAGAACTCCCTTTACAGAGGAACAGGTGGACTGAACACAAAGCGCCATGCATCCAGCTGTTGACAGAACTCCCTTTACAGAGGAACAGGTGGACTGAACACAAAGCGCCATGCATCCAGCTGTTGACAGAACTCCCTTTACAGAGGAACAGGTGGACTGAACACAAAGTGCCATGCATTCAGCTGTTGACAGAACTCCCTTTACAGCAGCACAGGTGGACTGAACTCAAGGTGCCATGCATTCAAAGAGAATGGTCAGGCTTAGCGCTGTGAGCTGGGGAAAATGACAGTTGTGGGAAACCTGAAACGATGGCAGCTGTACTTAAATGACTGCGCCCCCCCCCCCCCCCTTCCTATCACAACTGACCTCAGGTCATCCACAACGCTGAAATGCTATATCAGGAGCAGAGGATTGAGGGTCACCTTTGATTTCCATCGGAATGTACATGTTGATTTTTTAACAACGATTGAAGCTGCTAAAGCAGCTTCACGGAATCGGGTTTAGATAGAAGCTCAGACTTGAGACGGTTGAAATCTGATGTAGGTGCTCTCAGGAACTTTGCTTCAGTCCCTTTTCTGGCTGCATGTGATTTTTGTTTTCTTCTCATCAAAACATGTGAAAAGTGTGAAGATAGTTCCACATCTCTGGTGCGTTCATTCTGTCGCATGGGGTGGCTGAAGCAGACGTGTAGTTGACGTAGAAGATCTGCACGGCCTCTGTCTGTCGCCTCCACGTCGATCATTTCAATCTGTCCAAGAATCCCACAAGTTGACCATCAGCAGCTCTGTATTATTTGATGGCCTCACGTCATGCCCGCCTTCTCTGTTGATGGCCTCATTGATGCCCGCCTTCTCTGTTGATGGCCTCATGTCATGCCCGCCTTCTCTGTTGATGGCCTCATTGATGCCCGCCTTCTCTGTTGATGGCCTCACGTCATGCCCGCCTTCTCTGTTGATGGCCTCATTGATGCCAGCCTTCTCTGTTGATGGCTTCACGTCATGCCCGCCTTCTCTGTTGATGGCCTCACGTCATGCCCGCCTTCTCTGTTGATGGCCTCATTGATGCCAGCCTTCTCTGTTGATGGCCTCATTGATGCCAGCCTTCTCTGTTGCTGGCCTCATTGATGCCAACCTTCTCTGTTGATGGCCTCATGTCATGCCAGCCTTCTCTGTTGATGGCCTCACGTCATGCCCGCCTTCTCTGTTGATGGCCTCACGTCATGCCCGCCTTCTCTGTTGATGGCCTCATTGATGCCCGCCTTCTCTGTTGATGGCCTCATGTCATGCCCGCCTTCTCTGTTGATGGCCTCATTGATGCCAGCCTTCTCTGTTGATGGCCTCACGTCATGCCCGCCTTCTCTGTTGATGGCCTCATTGATGCCAGCCTTCTCTGTTGATGGCCTCATGTCATGCCCGCCTTCTCTGTTGATGGCCTCATTGATGCCAGCCTTCTCTGTTGATGGCCTCACGTCATGTCCGCCTTCTCTGTTGATGGCCTCATTGATGCCAGCCTTCTCTGTTGGTGGCCTCATGTCATGCCAGCCTTCTCTGTTGATGGCCTCATTGATGCCAGCCTTCTCTGTTGATGGCCTCATTGATGCCCACCTTCTCTGTTGATGGCTTCACGTCATGCCCGCCTTCTCTGTTGATGGGCAACTGTTCCCAGCTGTTGATGCCGGCAAGAGTGAACTCCTTTTGGTCTTCATGTGTGTGTGTGTGTGTGTGTGTGTGTGTGTGTGTGTGTGTGTGTGTGTGTGTGTGTGTGTATACATGTGTGTGTGTGTGTGTGTGTGTGTGTGTGTGTGTGTGTGTGTGTTGGGGGAGAGAATGGCGAAGGGGTAGGATAGAACTGCCCGGTTTAATCTGTTATTTTTCCATTCAGGGTCAGGCGCTGTAGCAATCAGCATGACCCGAAGAAAGCCACAACACAGACCGCGCTCTGTGCCGGCTGATGAGACAGATTTATCAAGCGCCGCTGATTTGTTCGCCATTCCCTCAGAAGATTTAGGAGACAAAACGACATTCAGATTAAAAGAAAAAAATGCAAAAGTCCTGAGGACAAAAAAGAATTCCGTAATTTTAAGCCTGAAATTAGTCACCCGGCTCTGGAACTGTTGGAAGCCGTGATATGCATTCAAAGAAGGACTTTCCCGTCCTCAACGAACCCAATTTCCGCCTGGAAGCCAGCTTACAAAAAGTATGGCGGAGAAAAGGGATGTTACTCTCCCATTGATCTCAATTATTCTGCTGTCGCCGACATCCCTGGCCCAGGGAAGCAAAGTGTGAAGTTTCCAGATGATGATTAGTCACCTGAATTGCTGGGTGGGTGGTTTCTTCACGGTAGCCATCTTCTCTGCAGTCCGCTTCACTGTCGTCCTGTGTCTTGTTAGGTTAAGTCTTTCTACCTTTGCTTAAACGGCCATAGTCGTGTGCTGATTTTTCGTTGTCGACAATGAGACTTTCTTTCCTGTTGATATACATTCTTTGCTCTTGTTACCGTTCGTACTTTTGCTAGTGATAACCGTAGCAGCAGTAGTTGTGTGCCGTTAGAAACTGCAGCAGTGACATCATTGTTATTGTTCCTTACGTCAAACATAGATTCAAGAAAAAAAATGGAGGTTTTTGTTTATCATAATTTGTTGTTTTTTGTTTATTTATGAAAGCTTGTAACATGCGCATGAAATGGTCATGTGCGTCCTACTGTGTTGCTTCTTTATTCTTCTGCTTTTCTTCATCTCCTCCTTTTCATTTTTGTGTCCTCTTCTTCCTCTTTGATGGGTAAAGGTGAAGTCATGATTTACACGGAGGTTGAACAATGAGTCCGGGTTCTTTGGCCGCTACCTTAATGACGGACCTGTATATCAATATGAGAACCGTTAGCATCTCTTCAACAAACAAACGTGCGTCATGTAACACTGAAAGGAAGCCTTCATTCCCGTTATGGTTCCATTCGTGACACAGAGTTACATAGGTTTCCCAATACGTGGTGAATTTAGACACATAGTTACATAGCTTTCCCAATGCGTGGTGAATTTAGACACATAGTTACATAGCTTTCCCAATGCGTGGTGAATTTAGACACATAGTTACATAGCTTTCCCAATGCGTGGTGAATTTAGACACATAGTTACATAGTTTTCCCAATGAGTGGTGAATTTAGACACATAGTTACATAGCTTTCCCAGTGCGTGGTGAATTTAGACACATAGTTACATAGCTTTCCCAATCCGTGGTGAATTTAGACACATAGTTACATAGCTTTCCCAATGCGTGGTGAATTTAGACACATAGTTACATAGCTTTCCCAATGCGTGGTGAATTTAGACACATAGTTACATAGTTTTCCCAATGAGTGGTGAATTTAGACACATAGTTACATAGCTTTCCCAATGCGTGGTGAATTTAGACACATAGTTACATAGCTTTCCCAATCCGTGGTGAATTTAGACACATAGTTACATAGTTTTCCCAATGCGTGGTGAATTTAGACACATAGTTACATAGTTTTCCCAATCCGTGGTGAATTTAGACACATAGTTACATAGCTTTCCCAATGCGTGGTGAATTTAGACACATAGTTACATAGCTTTCCCAATGCGTGGTGAATTTAGACACATAGTTACATAGTTTTCCCAATCCGTGGTGAATTTAGACACATAGTTACATAGCTTTCCCAATGCGTGGTGAATTGAGACACATAGTTACATAGCTTTCCCAATCCGTGGTGAATTGAGACACATAGTTACATAGCTTTCCCTATGCGTGGTGAATTTAGACACATAGTTACATAGCTTTCCCAATCCGTGGTGAATTTAGACACATAGTTACATAGTTTTCCCAATGCGCGGTGAATTTAGACACATAGTTACATAGCTTTCCCAATCCGTGGTGAATTGAGACACATAGTTACATAGCTTTCCCAATGCGTGGTGAATTCAGTGGCAGCTGGATAATGCTGAAGGTATGGTGGTAGAGAAAGAGAATGCCATACTCTATTAGTGTAGTTACTATATTTTAGCTGTAAAGTGAGACGACTGCAGGCGGAAATCTAAACAAATCTAAAATAAATGTTAGCAAACCGCCCAGAGAAACATGGACAAACGAGTCATAAGACATAACACGACGCGTTTCGACCTCTTAGGTCTTCTTCAGGCAAGATACAAACAAAAAGGACATTGAAAATTCACTTAGCTTTGATCGCTTATTTTCGTTGTCCTATTTGTTTGTTTACTATATTTTAGTTTATGACTGTACTCTATGAATTGTTATTTTTTAATGATCAAACAACTGGTTGTGTATGGGGTGTGTGTGTGGTCTCATTGACGATAGCAGTTGATCTCCTTGTTCTTGCCTTGTTGTTTGTCATCAGCTGTGAGACATTTCATTTTCTGCTTCAAGTATCAGTGCTTTGTAGCTTTCATTCGGGTGAATGTATACACATTAATTTTCTGCTTCAATGTGTCAGTGCTTATGTAGGCTTTCCTTCGAGGTGAATGTTAACATTATTTTCTGCTTCAATGTGTCAGTGCTTATGTAGGCTTACTTCGAGGTGATGTTAACATTAATTTTCTGCTTCAAATTTGTCAGTGCTTATGTAGGCTTTCACTTTCGAGGTGAATGTATACACATTAATTTTCTGCTTCAAATGTGTCAGTGCTTATGTAGGCTTTCACTTCGAGGTGAATGTATACACATTAATTTTCTGCTTCAAATGTATCAGTGCTTATGTAGGCTTTCACTTCGAGGTGAATGTAACACATTATTCTGCTTCAGATGTGTCAGTGCTTATGAGCTTTAAACTTCGAGGAATGTATACACATTATTTTCTGCTTCAAATGATCAGTGCTTATGTAGGCTTTCACTTCGAGGTGAATTGTATACACATTAATTTTTCTGCTTCAAATGTATCAGTGCTTATGTAGGCTTTCACTTCGAGGTGAATGTATACACATTAATTTTCTGCTTCAAATGTATCAGTGCTTATGTAGGCTTTCACTTCGAGGTGGATGTATACACATTAATTTTCTGCTTCAAATGTATCAGTGCTTATGTAGGCTTTCACTTCGAGGGGAATGTATACACATGAATTTTCTGCTTCAAATGAATCAGTGCTTATGTAGGCTTTCACTTCGAGGTGAATGTATACACATTAATTTTCTGCTTCAAATGTATCAGTGCTTATGTAGGCTTTCACTTCGAGGGGAATGTATACACATGAATTTTCTGCTTCAAATGTATCAGTGCTTATGTAGGCTTTCACTTCGAGGGGAATGTATACACATTAATTTTCTACTTCAAATTTGTCAGTGCTTATGTAGGCTTTCACTTCGAGGTGAATGTATACACATTAATTTTCTGCTTCAAATGTATCAGTGCTTATGTAGGCTTTCACTTCGAGGTGAATGTAACTATGATTACCATAGATGTGCATGGCAGAAAAAAAACAACTGGAAATGAACACTTTGACTTTTTACATCGATCGCACGTTCGCCAGATGTAAGCCGTCCTTCTACTCTTTGGACACACAGTAGATGATGAATTTTGTCGATTAGTTTTCGATAAACAGTAAACAAGTGGGGTATTTTTTGCTCCCATAAGAAAACCTAACACAGAGTAACTTTTATTCAAGACTGGCACAGCCTTTTAAACTTGAATAAAGTCAGACAAATACATAGACGAACAATCTAATAGTGGAGGAAAAAACAAGCGCAGGCCAACAACTGAACTGTCTTCATAGTAATGACTTGGCAAAGATTTGGACTTAAGGGTGGGGGGGGGGGGGGTTGAAGATGGAGAAATTGGGAACATGAAATTAAGAAAATATGTTACAGATATGAAAACTCTTCACTAGCTGCATAAGGGAACCATCGCAATCCCTTTTGAAGGCAGATATATTTGTATTGCCTGCTCCGAGGCCTTTCGTCCGCTGGGTCGGAACTCATCAGGGAGACACGGCTGGTTGTGTCTGCACTCCTGGCGTCAAATAGAGACATACCACAGTCCATAATACTGTGGTGTTCTCACCACCAAGGGTGCAAAAAAGAATCCAATAGCACCCCAAAAGCAGCCAGCGAAGAGTAGTAAATGAAACCAAACGAAAGTGTGGGGAGGAAAAAAGTTTTCTTATGGGAGCAAAAAATACCCCACTTGTTTACTGTTTATCGTTTACTGTTCCCTGCCTCATTTCATTCCGATTTTTTTTCGGTAAAAGGTTATCCTTTTGTTTCTTTTGTTGCTATAGACAGAAGAATCTTGGCCAGTATTAAGTAATAACCGCGATATTTTCTTTCCTTTCCGTATGTGAGATAACACGTCTTTTTATTTGGATTGAGACTGGTCTTGATCTACTTTTTAAAAAATTCAGGATGGAAGATCAGTTTAGAGTTTGAACTATTTCTCCCCCTCTACTCTGAAAACCACTGATCTGATCAATGCCAAGAGAGAGAAAGCCAAATGCATCTTGTGCTCGTGGCCGACCCAGTGCTGTGTGTCTGAGCCAGGGAGAAGAGGTGGGGATTGTGATCCCATATATTCTGAAGACCTGGGAGAAAGCTACGTGTCGATTTCACACCAGCACAGATCCCTGGGACTTCCACAGCCCGAGTGGAGTCGAACCCTCAGATAAGGATTCCTTGTCGCTGACCTGTTGGCATTCGTGTCACCCCTTCACAGACAAGCCCCTCTGCCTGTGACGAACCTAATGGTGGCTACTTACTGAGCCCTAGGCGTTTTCTGGATTCCTGGCAAGATAATTATGTTCATAAAACCTTATATCCATGTTCATCTGCCTCTGTCTTAATTTTTTTGCTGAAGAACACGTACAGTTTCGATCACGGGTAGTAGTATATGGTGGAATATTTGCAATAAAAGAAATAAAAATAAGGTGAATAATTACTATACCAGTGCCAATGTACAAAGGGAGGGTATCCTATGGTGGTTATTGTCGCTAAGTTCCTGGCATGACAGATAAATATGCTGTTTCCTATCTCAGAAAGCCATCTAACAGAAGCGAAAAAGGAACGCTCAGATAAACATTTGCCTTTCATTGAAACCTTGGGAAATCATTTGCCTTTGATGTGGAATAGTAGTAGTGGTAGTATCGGTTGTGAGACATTACAGTCAGCAAGTTTGCTGGAGTTACCTTTTTCTTAGGAGAATCAATTGTGAAAGTTTGAGTTTGAGTGTTGCTTGTTACCATATACATGTTTAAAAACTCATAGAAAGATACAACGTGTGACTTACGGGTTTGACTATTTGTTGTTATTCTTTTGGTTTTTCCTTTTGTTGTTGTTGTTTTGCTTCCCCCCTTTCCCAACACACACACAACACACACACACACACACACACACACACACACACACACACACACACACAAGAACACTCCCTCTGTCACACACACACACACACACACACACACACACACACACACACACACACCACACACACACACACACACACACACACACACACACACACACACACACACACACACCTCGTATGAGAAATCCACGATAGATGGTGAATGTAAAATTAGTTGATGTATGTTTTAGTACAGGAAACAAGCATATTTACTAAGTGGGGAGAATGTACATTTTTACTAGGCGGGAGAATGTATCTACCAGACCCTCACAACATTGGGAGAAGAGGTCCATATCTCTTGAAACAAAACAATGTGCAGATTGATAAATTAGTGCATAAGATATCCAGCTGTTTACCAGTGAAAATTCACTGATGACAAATGTGGGTGGACAGGAGACTCCTCCACTGACGGCAAATGTGACATCACGGCAGCCACTAAGAGCCTCTAAGTAGATTAAGATGACCACATGAGAAATTGCCTCCTTTGATTTTGGTTCTCGTGCTTTTACTGTCAGAATGGTTTTTCTGTTGAGTTCTAAGTTAGCTGTCCATTCCATGGTCTTCTTTGCCCCACTCTGGCTGTATTAACACCATTATAAACTATTCAATGGTCTTCTTGCCCCACTCTGGCTGTATTAACACCATTATGAACCATTCCAGTAGTCTTCTTTCCCCCTTCTGGCTGTATTAACACCATTATAAACCATTCCAGTGGTCTTCCTTGCCCCCTTCTGGCTGTATTAACACCATTATAAACCATTCCAGTGGTCTTCTTTGCCCCTTCTGGCTGTATTAACACCATTATGAACCATTCCAGTAGTCTTCTTTCCCCTTCTGGCTGTATTAACACCATTATAAAACTATTCCAATGGTCTTCTTTCCCCCTTCTGGCTGTATTAACACATTATAAACCATTCCAGTGGTCTTCTTTCCCCTTCTGGCTGTATTAACACCATTATAAACCATTCCAGTGGTCTTCTTTGCCCCCTTCTGGCTGTATTAACACCATTATAAACCATTCCAGTGGTCTTCTTTGCCCCCTTCTGGCTGTATTAACACCATTATAAACTATTCCAATGGTCTTCTTTGCCCCACTCTGGCTGTATTAACACCATTATAAACTATTCCAATGGTCTTCTTTGCCCCACTCTGGCTGTATTAACACCATTATTAACCATTCCAGTGGTCTTCTTTCCCCCTTCTGGCTGTATTAACACCATTTATAAACCATTCCAGTGGTCTTCTTTCCCCCTTCTGGCTGTATTAACACCATTATAAACTATTCCAATGGTCTTCTTTGCCCCACTCTGGCTGTATTAACACCATTATAAACTATTCCATGGTTCTTTGCCCACTTGGCTGATTAACACCATTATTAACCATTCCAGTGGTCTTCTTTCCCCTTCTGGCTGTATTAACACCATTATAAACCATTCCAGTGGTCTTCTTTCCCCCTTCTGGCTGTATTAACACCATTATAAACCATTCCAGTGGTCTTCTTTCCCCTTCTGGCTGTATTAACACCATTATAAACCATTCCAGTGGTCTTCTTTCCCCCTTCTGGCTGTATTAACACCATTATAAACCATTCCAGTGGTCTTCTTTACCCCTTCTGGCTGTATTAACACCATTATAAACCATTCCAGTGGTCTTCTTTACCCCCTTCTGGCTGTATTAACACCATTATAAACCATTCCAGTGGTCTTCTTTCACCCTTCTGGCTGTATTAACACCATTATAAACCATTCCAGTGGTCTTCTTTCACCCTTCTGGCTGTATTAACACCATTATAAACCATTCCAGTGGTCTTCTTTACCCCCTTCTGGCTGTATTAACACCATTATAAACCATTCCAGTGGTCTTCTTTACCCCCTTCTGGCTGTATTAACACCATTATAAACATTCCATGGTCTTCTTTGCCCCCTTCTGGCTGTATTAACACCATTATAAACATTCCAGTGGTCTTCTTTGCCCCTTCTGGCTGTATTAACACCATTATAAACCATTCCAATGGTCTTCTTTGCCCCTTCTGGCTGTATTAACACCATTATAAACTATTCCAATGGTCTTCTTTCCCCTCCTGGCTGTATTAACACCATTATAAACGAATCTTCCAAATACATTGCTTGCAGTTACACAGTCCTTCATCTGTTATTTATCATTTACCTGCATCTGTCTATACATATCTACATTTATCAGTCTATCGTCTTTCCATCTGTCTGTCTTTATCTTTTTATCTATTATATTTATAGATATATTTATTTATGTGTGTGTGTGTGTGTGTTGTTGTGTGTGTATATAAAGATATACATACAGAATAGTATTGTGTGGTGTGTGTGTGTGTGTGGTAGTGTTGTGTGTGTGGTGTGTGTGTGTGTGTGTGTGTGTGTGTGTGTGTGTGTGTGTGTGTGTGTGTGTGTGTGTTGTGTGTGTGTGTGTGTGTGTGTGTGTTTCAGTTTCAGCCTATATCATGGATGACTCAGTAGGACATATGTTCAGTTTTTTTCTGTCCATGCCTTTTCTTCTTATAATAATAATAATAATGAATACTTATATAGCGCCTATTCTCGGCTAGAGACCAAGCTCTAAGCGCTTTACACTCAACACTCGTTTACACAACGGGCTGCCTACCTGCCTACCCCTTTTTTTGTTCGTTATTTTTCCGTTTCTTTTTCTCTGTCGTTCTCAGACGACGTGGTAACTCAGTTTTCAGCCCTTGCCAAGCCAGGCCAAATAACAAGATAGCTGAGCAAAACGTGTTTGTCATGCTCTTTGCAGACTGACGTCATCGTCCTGCACTCCCATTCTAGGAAAGCCAACATATCTCTGTCCAAAGCAAAAACAGGTTAGTCAACACTCCAATTCAGCATCGGAACCTCTTCGACTTCGTTATTCGCTAAATACATTTGCAGGCATAGCTTCTGCTGGCCAGGCAGCGCCATTACAGGAAATGACGATGAAGAAAGGGGCCGTTACTCTCACGTTAATATGGATAACTGTGCTTCTGCCAATCTGCCGGGCTTGGGAAATCAGCATGATGTTTCCGGATGATTAATTACTGGAGCTGGTGCGTTAATGACTCCCTCAGTAGGATTGTTAGCAGGTGATTAATTACTGGAGCTGGTGCATTAATGACTCCCTCAGTAGGATTGTTAGCAGGCGGGGTTCCCGTTTTTGGTCTTCTTTGCTTTTTCTGCCGGCGTTGATTGCATATTAAGAGAAACATTTTTGAGCAGACAGTTTAACAACAGTGGTGTGTTTTTTAACGATTAAAAACAAATATAAACAGACATCAATAGGAACACAATATGCATACTATTATTAAACGTTTAAGGTTACCCTTTAGCTAATGTCTACATTTTACTTATCACTCCTCTTCCTCCATCTCTTCGTTCTCCTCCTCTTCGTCCTCCTTGTCCTCGTCCTCGTCTTCATCTTCGTCCTCGTCGTCGTCCTCCTCCTCTTCCTCCTCCTTCTCCTCCTCCTCCTCCTGTTCATAATCCTCCTCCTCTTCCTTCTGCTTCTACTTTGTTCCGCCATTATTTGAAAACATGAAAAATGTGGTTTTGTATTCTTGCGCTTGAAAGAGACTAACAGATTCGTTTTTTTTTTTTAAACTCCGAATAAAGTTTATTACATTTCACGGCTGTTAAAAGAATCAAGAACACAAAGGATTTTATTTTCCCAATACCTCGCATGGGTATGTATGGATCTGAACTCGGACAAATAGTTCTGTTAAGAAAGAGAGACACACACGTAGGCAGTCAGTGACAGGGAGAGTTCATGGAAGCCGGATATTTTACAAAAAGAACAAAGGAAAATATCTTATCTCCGTAAATCACATGAACGGAGCAAATTGAAATATTTTTTAAAAAACATTTACTCAAAAATACTATAAAACAAAACAAGCAAAAAATTACAAGTCTTCATTTATTTTAAATCTTGAGCAAAATATAAAGTGTCAATGTGTCTACTTTTTCTGAGGAATTTTGTCGCCAGCAGTTTTATTGTGTCTTCAACTAAAAGAAAATGGAAATTCTGAAGTAAAAATGATATTAGGCACAAAAACAATACAAAATCCGATAATCTCTCTCTCTCTCTGTGTGTCTCTCTCTCTGTCTCTCTGTCTCTGTCTCTGTCTCTGTCTCTCTCTCTCTCCTCTCTCTCCTCTCTCTCTCTCTCTCTCTCTCTCTCTCTCTCTCTCTGCTCCTCGTATGCTTTGCTCTCATTGATAAAAGTACAAAAAAATCTCACTCCCATCTTAGCCTTCCCTCCCCCCCCCCACTCCTCAGCACTGCCATCTCTCTGTCTGTCTGTCTGTCTGTCTGTCTGTCTCTCTCTCTCTCTCTCTCTCTCTCTCTCTCTCTCTCTCTCTCTCTCCTCCTCCCCCTCCTCCTCCCCTCCTCCTCCTCCTTCTCTTTTCAACAATTGCTTTTTTGTAACAATCGCCACATAATCTAAACCTGTGTTTGCATTTGTGATTTTTCAATCGGTTAATGTTCTTTATTCATTTTTCATGCACAGAGTTAGAAACTGTACCTTTATATTTTGATCAAGTGTGAAAACATAAGGATGTTTTCCTTTAAGAAAGAGATATTTACCGTAGCCAAAAAAAAAAAAAAAAACAAATAAAAAAAAGAAACACGAGAAACAAGTTGTTAGGGGCACAGGGTCCGGACAGTGTCTGTTGGATTATTGTTTAAAGTTGTTTTTCTTTTTGTCTGTGAGTGTTTTTTTTTTTTCTGTCTGTTCCTCGAATGCTTTTCTATCATTTATAAAAGTACAAAAAAAATCACTCCCATCTTATCCCACCCCCTTCCCCACCACCCCTCAGCACTGCCGTCTCTCTCTCTCTCTCTCTCTCTCTCTCTCTCTCTCTCTCCTCTCTCTCTTTTCTCTCTCTCTCTCTCTTTCTCTCTCTCTCTCTTTCTCTGTCTGTCTGTCTGTCTGTCTGTCTCTCTCTCTCTCTCTCTCTCTCTCTCTCTCTCTCTCTCTCTCTCTCTCTCTCTCTCTCTCTCTCTCTCTCTCCCCTTCGGTTTTTCCTTTTTTCCCCATCATGGTATTCATTCACAAAGTTCTCATAAAAGTAAGTTCCAAGACTGGTGTTGAGGCTAGTTCAGATCTTCTTGTTTGACAGCTGTCTCTCATTTCTGTTATATTCACAGTCTATGAACACACAGCCCACACAATGCATAATCTATGAACAAAAAGCCCACACAACGCACACTCACAAAGACTCGAAGCCCGAGAGAAATGCGAAAAAAAGAGCATGGACAAGAACACTGTACCCAAGGACCCATAAACACAGCAGATTGGGTGCCGTCTCTGATTTCAGTGACCGAAATAACGGAAGACCACAACCCAGGAACAACCCACCACAACACCGCGCAGGCGCACAGACAGGGCTCCAAAGGAGAACGGCAAGAGAACATGGACGGGAACACTGTAGCCAGTAGATCCTCCCCGAGGATCCTGGACACAGCAGATTAGCTGACTAATCATCTGGACACAAAACCTCGTTTCCCTGGGCCAAGGGTGTCAGCCAAAGCGCAATCATCGAGATCAATGGGAGAGTAACTTCCCCTTTCTTCGCCGTCATTTTCTGAGATGGCGCTGTTTGGCGGCCATGACGTTGGCCACTGACCGGCAGCCTCTCTCTGAACACACGTCACGACTTTCAACAGTCAGGAGAGCTGGCTGTCTTATTCCAGGATAGATTAAACGCTTTTCTTTTTTTTCTCTTGTTTGTTTGTTTCCAGAGATATTTGCTTTTCTGCAAAATCCAGAGCTGTCGTTTTATGGCCTAAATCTTTAGAAACGAATGGGAAATAAATCCCCCCACGCCTGATAAATAAGTCGTTCAGCTGGGAAGCAGCACAAGATGGGTTAACACATCACCTCGATCGATCGCAGCAGAGGTGTTCACAGATGGAAAGGGTGGAGAACAAGGACAGGGAGGAACAAAGGACGAGGGAAGAAGAACGAACGAAAGCCAGAAGGGAAGAAAGGAGCGCTTTAAACAATTCAGACCACACTTATTTCCCAGTTCTTCCTGGGTCATAATGTTCTCGTGTATTTACCTCCTCTCTCTCTCTCTCTCTCTCTCTCTCTCTCTCTCTCTCTCTCTCTCTCTCTCTCTCTCTCTCTCTCTCTCTCTGCTTTTCAACTGGTTTATTTCCTCACTACGTTTTATTTTCTCAGTCACTCACTCCTCTACCTATATTCTTTCTCAGCATCCACACCACGACTCCAGGTGACGTGAGTTTCCCACTGACAAGTCTACTTTTCCTGACACAAAAAGTAGGCCTTTGTCATTTTTCACTCCATTTGAGGATCCCAGAAGCTGTACAGGAACTCCACCAATGGCGGGGAACATCAGGAACTCCACCAGTGGCGGGGAGCATCAGGAACTCCACCAATTGTGGGGAGAATCATGAACTCCACCAATGGAAGGAGCATCAGGAACTCCACCATGGAAGGAGCATCAGGACTCCAATGGCGGGGAGCATCAGGAACTCCACCAATGGCGGGGAGCATCAGGAACTCCACCAATGGCGGGGAGGGGGGCCCAAGAATCAATGGAGACATCAGAACTCCACCAATGGAAGGAGCATCAGGAACTCCACCAATGGCGGGGAGAATCAGGAACTCCACCAATGGAAGGAGAATCAGGAACTCCACCAATGGAAGGAGAATCAGGAACTCCACCAATGCGGGGAATCAGGAACTCCACAATGGAAGGAGATCAGGAACTCCACCAATGGCGGGGAGAATCAGGAACTCCACCAATGGAAGGAGAATCAGGAACTCCACCAATGGCGGGGAGAATCAGGAACTCCACCAATGGCGGGGAGAATCAGGAACTCCACCAATGGAGGAGATCAGGAACTCCCAATGGGGGGCAACAGGAACTCCACCAATGCGGAGATGAGCCCCCAAGGCGGGGAAATCAGGAACTCCACCAATGGCGGGAGACAGGATCCCCAATGGGATCAGGAACTCCACCAATGGCGGGGGAAATCAGGAACTCCACCAATGGGAGGAATCAGGAACTCCACCAATGGCGGGGAGAATCAGGACTCCACCAATGGAAGGAGAATCAGGAACCCACCAATGGGGGGAGAATCAGGAACTCCACCAATGGCGGGGAGAATCAGGAACTCCACCAATGGCGGGGCATCAGGAACTCCACCAATGGGGAGCATCAGGAACTCCACCAATGGAAGGACAATCAGGAACTCCACCAATGGCGGGGAGAATCAGGAACTCCACCAATGGCGGGGGCATCAGGAACTCCACCAATGGAAGGAGAATCAGGAACTCCACCAATGGAAGGAGAATCAGGAACTCCACCAATGGCGGGGAGAATCAGGAACTCCACCAATGGAAGGAGCATCAGGAACTCCACCAATGGCGGGGAGAATCAGGAACTCCACCAATGGCAGGGAGCATCAGGAACTCCACCAATGGCGGGGAGAATCAGGAACTCCACCAATGGCGGGGAATCAGGAACTCCACCAATGGCGGGGGGCATCAGGAACTCCACCAATGGCGGGGAGAATCAGGAACTCCACCAATGGAAGGAGAATCAGGAACTCCACCAATGGCGGGGAGAATCAGGAACTCCACCAATGGGGGAGAATCAGGAACTCCACCAATGGCGGGGGGCATCAGGAACTCCACCAATGGCGGGGAGAATCAGGAACTCCACCAATGGCGGGGGCATCAGGAACTCCACCAATGGCGGGGCATCAGGAACTCCACCAATGGAAGGAGAATCAGGAACTCCACCAATGGCGGGGAGAATCAGGAACTCCACCAATGGCGGGGGGAATCAGGAACTCCACCAATGGCGGGGGGCATCAGGAACTCCACCAATGGCGGCTGGCATCAGGAACTCCACCAATGGAAGGAGAATCAGGAACTCCACCAATGGCGGGGAGAATCAGGAACTCCACCAATGGCGGGGAGAATCAGGAACTCCACCAATGGCGGGGGCATCAGGAACTCCACCAATGGCGGGGGGCATCAGGAACTCCACCAATGGAAGGAGAATCAGGAACTCCACCAATGGCGGGGAGAATCAGGAACTCCACCAATGGCGGGGGGCATCAGGAACTCCACCAATGGCGGGGAGCATCAGGAACTCCACCAATGGAAGGAGAATCAGGAACTCCACCAATGGAAGGAGAATCAGGAACTCCACCAATGGCGGGGGGCATCAGGAACTCCACCAATGGAAGGAGAATCAGGAACTCCACCAATGGCGGGGGGCATCAGGAACTCCACCAATGGCGGGGGGCATCAGGAACTCCACCAATGGCGGGGGGCATCAGGAACTCCACCAATGGCGGGGGGCATCAGGAACTCCACCGATGGCGGGGGGCATCAGGAACTCCACCAATGGAAGGAGAATCAGGAACTCCACCAATGGCGGGGGGCATCAGGAACTCCACCAATGGCGGGGGGCATCAGGAACTCCACCGATGGCGGGGGGCATCAGGAACTCCACCAATGGAAGGAGAATCAGGAACTCCACCAATGGCGGGGAGCATCAGGAACTCTTCACTTCACGTCGTCCTGCTTTGATCAACGCGTGGGTTGAGGAGCAGGAGTTGGGAGGGAAGGAGGGGACGGTGGGCTGTGAAAGCTGAGGTGGGGTGGGTGAAGAGGAAATGGAGAACACACGTCTGGGATTGGAGAGGATGGCGAATGTAGGGTTGAAGGCGGCGGCTAAATGGAGAACACACGTCAGGGATTGGAGAGGATGGCGAATGTAGGGTTGAAGGCGGTGGCTTCCTGCAGTTTTCAGCTGACCGAATACACAGTGGTCGACACGCAATTGCGTGCAGGTTAGGCCGTTACAGTGGGGAAGTGCTGGGGTTGGGTGGGGTCAGGCACAGACTGACACAGAGAGAGAGAGAGAGAGGAGAGAGAGAGAGAGAGAGAGAGAGAGAGAGGGAGACACAGAGAGAGCGAGAGAGAGAGAGAGAGAGAGAGAGAGAGAGAGAGAGAGAGAGAGGGAATATAGAATACGATGGGCAAAGTAGAAGAATGTTGAACAGTCAATGATTCGGGCCTGTGGGGATGTTTGTGTGTGCATGCGTGTGTGTGTGTATGTGTGTGTGTGCGTGCGTGCGTGCGTGCGTGCGTGTGTGTGTGTGTGTGTGTGTGTGTGTGTGTGTGTGTGTGTGTGTGTGCGATAATAAATTATATATGCAATCTTATCTTTCCTTTTCGTGCATATGAGAAGGTGTCTGTTTATGTTGAATCACACTGGAACAGTGTTGAATCACACTGGAACAATTTACGTATTTAAAATCTGGACGAAAGATCAATTGTATGGTTTGAACTGTTTTTCCTCCCCCCCCCCCTCCCCCGCACCCCATCCCCTCTACTGTGAAAACCACTGATCTGATCAATGCCAGGACAGAGAAAGCCAAATGCATCTTGTGCTCGTGGCCGACCCAGTGCTGTGTGTCTGAGCCAGGGAGAAGAGGTGGGGATTGTGATTCCCATATATTCTGAAGACCTGGGAGAAAGCTACGTGTCGATTTCACACCAGCACAAATCCCTGGGACTTCCACAGCCCGAGTGGAGTCTAACCCTCAGATAAGGATTCCTTGTCGCTGACCTGTTGGCATTCGTGTCACCCCTTCAGAGACAAGCCCCTCTGCCTGTGACGAATCTAATGGTGGCCACTTACTGAGCCCTAGGCGTTTTCTGGATTCCTGGCAAGATCATGTTCATAACGCCTGGCGTCCATGTTCATCTGCCTCTGCCTTGTATTCTGGCTAGAAACGGGTACACTTTCTTCCGTAGTTTGTAGTAGATTGAATGTTTGCTTTAAGAAAATCAGAACAGGTGAATATTTGAAATACCATTGTCTGCAATCAAAAATATTATTTCGTGGCTATTATTGTTGCTGTTAACAGTACTGTGATCGTGAGGCTGTTTCCTAATTGAAACATCCTTTTATCAGTCAGTGGCTATCATTGTTGCTGTTAACAGTACTGTAATCGTGATACTATTTCCTAATTAAATTATCAGTCAGTGGCTATTATTGTTGCTGTTAACA
>CM065728.1:644152-656652 GCA_033310375.1 Conus canariensis | reverse complement strand
CCACAGTGACACCAACAGTGTCATAGCTACAGTGTGTTAAAGAAGACACCCTGTCCACAGTGACACCAACAGTGTCATAGCTACAGTGTGTTAAAGAAGACACCCTGTCCACAGTGACACCAGCAGTGTCATAGCTACAGTGTGTTAAAGAAGACACCCTGTCCACAGTGACACCAACAGTGTCATAGCTACAGTGTGTTAAAGAAGACACCCTGTCCACAGTGACACCAAGAGTGTCATAGCTACAGTGTGTTAAAGAAGACACCCTGTTCACAATGACCTCAACAGTGTCATAGCTACAGTGTGTTAAAGAAGACACCCTGTCCACAGTGACACCAACAGAGTTATAGCTACAGTGTGTTAAAGCAGATGCTCTCTGCCGTATGAGATCCAAAATACACAGAGCTTCAGACTGTTTAAAATGACACTGTCTTCACAAACTATGTCGGGGGTGGGGGGGGAGGGGGGGGGGACGGTTGCTTCAAATCTTCAGATGTCTTCACATAGAAGTTCCATAGAAGGGATTGAAAAGTCGTTCGTTCTTCGGTAGTGTCTGTGATATTGTTGTCTTTCTTTACTACATTGTACGTTCATTCTTCGGTAGTAGCTGTGATATTTTTGTCTTTCGTTACTTCATCGTACGTTCGTTCTTCGGTAGTGTCTGTGATATTGTTGTCTTTCTTTACTACATTGTACGTTCCTTCTTCGGTAGTAGCTGTGATATTTTTGTCTTTCGTTACTTCATCGTACGTTCGTTCTTCGGTAGTGACTATGGTATTGTTGTCTTTCTTTACTACATCGTATTGTCGAGAGTCGTCAGATCAAAATCGGTCCTGATCTCAATACTGCTTTATTTTACGTCAGACGATTGAGTTTTGTTGCTCCATTGAAGCTAACAGAACCATTGCATGGTTGTTGCTCCATTGAACCTGACAGAACCACTGCATAGTTGTTGCTCCATTGAACCTGACAGAACCACTGCATAGCTGTTGCTCCATTGAACCTAACAGAACCATTGCATAGTTGTTGCTCCATTGAACCTAATAAAACCATTGCATGGTTGTTGCTCCATTGAACCTAATAAAACCATTGCATGGTTGTTGCTCCACTGAACCTGGCAGAACCACTGCATAGTTGTTGCTCCATTGAACCTAACAGAACCACTGCATGGTTGTTGCTCCATTGAACCTGACAGAACCACTGCATGGTTGTTGCTCCATTGAACCTAACAGAACCACTGCATAGTTGTTGCTCCATTGAACCTAACAGAACCACTGCATGGTTGTTGCTTCATTGAAGTTGACAGAACCACTGCATGGTTGTTGCTCCTTTGAAGCTAACAGAACCACTGCATGGTTGTTGCTCCATTGAAGCTGACAGAAGCACTGCATGGTTGTTGCTTCATTGAAGTTGACAGAACCACTGCATGGTTGTTGCTCCTTTGAAGCTAACAGAACCACTGCATGGTTGTTGCTCCATTGAAGCTGACAGAAGCACTGCATGGTTGTTGCTCCATTGAAGTTGACAGAACCACTGCATGGTTGTTGCTCCATTGAAGCTGACAGAACCATTGCATAGTTGTTGCTCCATTGAACCTAACAGAACCACTGCATGGTTGTTGCTCCATTGAACCTGACAGAACCATTGCATAGTTGTTGCTCCATTGAACCTAACAGAACCACTGCATGGTTGTTGCTCCATTGAACCTAACAGAATCATTGCATAGTTGTTGCTCCATTGAACCTAACAGAACCATGGCATGGTTGTTGTTCCATTGAACCTAACAGAAGCACTGCATGGTTGTTGCTCCATTGAAGCTAACAGAACCACTGCATAGTTGTTGCTCTGTTGAAGCTAACAGAAGCACTGCATGGTTGTTGCTCCATTGAACCTAACAGAATCATTGCATAGTTGTTGCTCCATTGAACCTGACAGAACTACTGCATAGTTGTTGCTCCATTGAACCTAACAGAAGCACTGCATGGTTGTTGCTCCATTGAACCTGACAGAACCACTGCATAGGTTTTGCTCCATTGAACCTAACAGAACCACTGCATGGTTGTTGCTTCATTAAAGCTGACAGAACCACTGCATGGTTGTTGCTCCATTGAAGTTGACAGAACCACTGCATGGTTGTTGCTCCATTGAACCTGACAGAACCACTGCATGGTTGTTGCTCCATTGAACCTGACAGAACCACTGCATGGTTGTTGCTCCATTGAACCTAACAGAAGCATGGCATGGTTGTTGCTCCATTGAACTGACAGAAGCACTGCATGGTTGTTGCTTCATTGAAGCTAACAGAACCATGGCATGGTTGTTGCTCCATTGAACCTAACAGAACCACTGCATGGTTGTTGCTTCATTAAAGCTGACAGAACCACTGCATGGTTGTTGCTCCATTGAACCTAACAGAACCACTGCATGGTTGTTGCTCCATTGAACCTAACAGAACCACTGCATGGTTGTTGCTCCGTTGAACCTGACAGCACTACATGGTTGTTGCTCCATTGAACCTAACAGAAGCATGGCATGGTTGTTGCTCCACTGAAGCTATCAGAACCACTGCATGGTTGTTGCTCCATTGAACCTAACAGAACCACTGCATGGTTGTTGCTCCATTGAACCTAACAGAACCACTGCATGGTTGTTGCTCCATTGAACCTGACAGAACCACTGCATGGTCGTTGCTCCATTGAACCTGACAGAACCATTGCATGGCTGTTGCTCCATTGAACCTAACAGAACCACTGCTTGGTTGTTGCTCCATTGAACCTGACAGAACCATTGCATGCTTGTTGCTCCATTGAACCTGACAGAACAATTGCATGAACAATTGCAATGTCCGCTGCACTATGCCACCAGAGGTCCGGCCTAGCGAGGCGGGGGGGGGGGGGGGGGGGGGGGGGGGGGGAGGGGGGTCTGGGGGACAACTTTGACGAACGTATTTCCAAAGTTTTTAGGACAGAAGCCACGGTGAAATTCCATTGTTATAGCATGCTCGGCTGTTTTCTCTCTCTCTCTCTCTCTCTCTCTCTCTCTCTCTCTCTCTCTCTCTCTTCTCTCTCTGTCCCTCTGTCTGTCTGTCTGTCTGTCTGTCTGTCTGTCTGTCTCTCTCTCTCTCTCTCTCTCTGTGCGTGTGTGCGTGTGTGCGTGTGTGTGTGTGTGTGTGTGTGTGTGTGTGTGTGTGTGTGTGTGTGTGTGTGTTTCTTTAATATAACACGTTAACTTAGCTATGCGTCACAGACAAACATTATGTTCTTTGTGGCTGATACTTACACTTGCTGAAACAATGGCATTTGCCAGGGAGCAGTTATGTCCCTTGACGATTTAATGGAATGCCACGTGCGTGCCTGCACCCTATGTGAACACAGCGCAGGCTTTCAAGGGTGGTGCAGGATTGCTCCCAGCTGGTTTGTTCGGCAGTTGAGGACAGTACTTCTTTGGGTCCCACCCCACCTTCGAGTGTTTATTTTACTATTTGATCGAACAGCATTGTTCCATCATACTGCTGTGTGTGTGATCTGTACCAGATGGTGCCACTGCCATATTCTTTGGCACCACTTCAGCTCCTTCGGCGTTCTCGTGCGTTCTTTACAATGCTTCGTCTGTGTTGTGATGTCACAGATGCACGTGATCGCCTACAACAGCGACCTCTACACCAACCTGACGGCGGCCATGAAGGGGGTGAAAGGCATCGTCATCCTGGCAGTGTTCATGGAGGTGCGTCGTTTTGTCTTTACCTTTTAACCATCTTTCTTTCTTTCTTATTCCTTTGTTGTTTTTCGTTCCCTGTCTTCCTGCTGTCTCTTCGTTGTGTGTGTGTGTGTGTGTGTGTGTGTGTGTGTGTGTGTGTGTGTGTGTGTGTGTGTGTGTGTGTGTCCTTTTTGTGATTTGTGTCCAAGTTTCTTTGTCGTTGTTTCAATCTTGAAGAGATTTTCCCCCCCTGTCCGTTAATATTTTGTTTCACCGTCGTCTTCCTCTTTATGATTTGTTTTCTGTACGTGCATGTTACTATTTGTAGTCATCATTTCCATGTTTCTTTAGTTTATTACTGTTTCCTATCAGTATGTCCATGTTGCTTTATTTTATTGTCTTTTCCTTCCTCTATGCCTGTGTTCCTTAATCTTATTATCGTTTTCCTGTTTATGGTTTGCTTCCTGTATGTCCATGCGTTTCCTCTATATGTCTTTATTTCATCGGTATTTTCCACCTGAGTGTCCTATTGTTTCCCTCGTATGTGTCCATGATGTTTCATTGTTTTATCGTTGTATCCTCTCCTGTGTATCTGTATTTTTTTTCGTCATTCTATTCTTATGCGTTCACATTTTGTACATTTCATCGTGCTTTTCTTCCTTTGTATTCGTGTTAATTTATTGTGTCGTCGTTTCGTTCCTGTGTGTCCGTATGCCTTTACCTTGTGGTCGTTTTTTTCCCGAAATGTCCGTGTTCTTTATCGTATTATCGTTTTTTGCTTTATGATTTGCTTTCTGTATGACTTGGATTTTTTTTTTCATCGTCATTCCTCACCTGCGTGTCCATGCGTGTGTGTGTGTGTGTGTGTGTGTGTGTGTGTGTGTGTGTGTGTGTGTGTGTGTGTCATTTTCTTCCTGTGCATCCATCGCTGTTTCCCTCTGTATGTCAGAAGTTCTTTACTTTGTTGGCGTGTTCGTGCTGTGTGTCAGAAGTTCTTTACTTTGTTGGCGTGTTCGTGCTGTGTGTCACAAGTTCTTTACTTTGTTGGCGTGTTCGTGCTGTGTGTTAGAAGTTCTTTACTTTGTTGGCGTGTTCGTGCTGTGTGTCAGAAGTTCTTTACTTTGTTGGCGTGTTCGTGCTGTGTGTCAGAAGTTCTTTACTTTGTTGGCGTGTTCGTGCTGTGTGTCAGAAGTTCTTTACTTTGTTGGCGTGTTCGTGCTGTGTGTCAGAAGTTCTTTACTTTGTTGGCGTGTTCGTGCTGTGTGTCAGAAGTTCTTTACTTTGTTGGCGTGTTCGTGCTGTGTGTCACAAGTTCTTTACTTTGTTGGCGTGTTCGTGCTGTGTGTTAGAAGTTCTTTACTTTGTTGGCGTGTTCGTGCTGTGTGTCAGAAGTTCTTTACTTTGTTGGCGTGTTCGTGCTGTGTGTCAGAAGTTCTTTACTTTGTTGGCGTGTTCGTGCTGTGTGTCAGAAGTTCTTTACTTTGTTGGCGTGTTCGTGCTGTGTGTCACAAGTTCTTCACTTTGTTGGCGTGTTCGTGCTGTGTGTCCACGTTTTTTCATTTCATCATCGTTGTCACATGTTCGTCTTTCTTCCTTTCATCATCGTTGTCTTCCTGCATGTTCGTCTTTCTTCCTTTCATCATCGTTGTCTTCCTGCATGTTCGTCTTTCTTAATTTCATCATCGTTGTCTTCCTGCATGTTCGTCTTTCTTCCTTTCATCATCGTTGTCTTCCTGCATGTTCGTCTTTCTTCCTTTCATCATCGTTGTCTTCCTGCATGTTCGTCTTTCTTCATTTCATCATCATTGTCACATGTTCGTCTTTCTTCATTTCATCATCGTTGTCTTCCTGCATGTTCGTCTTTCTTCATTTCATCATCATTGTCACATGTTCGTCTTTCTTCATTTCATCATCATTGTCACATGTTCGTCTTTCTTCATTTCATCATCGTTGTCTTCCTGCATGTTCGTCTTTCTTCCTTTCATCATCGTTGTCTTCCTGCATGTTCGTCTTTCTTTATTTGATCGTCCATTCCCTCCTGCGTGTTTTTGTTTCTTTGCTTCATTATCGTGTTATTTCTGCAGGTCTGTCAGTCTTTCTCTCCGCTCTCTCTCTCTCTCTCTCTCTCTCTCTCTCTCTCTCTCTCTCTCTGTTTCTCTCTCTCTCTGTCTCTGTCTGTCTCTCTTTCTCTCTCTCCTGTTTTCTGCTGTTTCACTGTTTGTCCACTCAACATGATTTCCCATAACATATAAGGTACACCATGAATTACACACCCAAACATTACCAGTATCCAGTGATTCCAGCTTGTTCTGCAGCGTTATTAAACCGCTGTGTTTGTGTGTTGTCCGTTGGTAAGTGATGACGGTGAATAGGTCTGTGTCAAGCCTACATGTTGCTGGAGGAGGTTGCTGTGGTTGGTTGGCTGGGCTCCCGTTTGGGGAGCGACTTGCTTGCCTTGGCAGAGGAACCTCCTGTGAGGAAGAGGAATGAAACAGTAGAAAAGAAAGAAAGAAACGAAGAACATGTCAAACGTTGCTATCAGTGCTCAGATCGTGTCTCAGCGTTCGTCAATAGCAGTAACCTTTAATGTGCAGTTGATAATGTGATAGTCTCAACTGCGTGATCAAAAATAGCAGAATGGTCACGAAACACAGGAGACCAAAAAAAAAAAAAAGAAAAAAAGTATCGCCTGAAAGATTTTCTAAGTCTTCCGTAACCCCCCCCCCCCTCCCTTCCACCTTTCGCCCCCACCTAACCCCCCCCCCTCCCTTCTTTCTCTCTCCATCCATTAGGAGCTAACAGAACGTCTTGTTAATGTTGTAACGACGACAAATCTGGCCCGGGTTTAGGTCCTCCGTGTAAATCTCGCAGAGAGAGAGAGAGAGAGAGAGAGAGAGAGAGAGAGAGAGAGAGAGAGAGAAGGGGGGGGTGTTCCACGTGGATGGAAATCGATGAACGTCATATATTGACATCCTGGTGCCGGAAATAGAAGAGGTGGGAAAGTGTGATTTCCGCCGGCTTTAAAGACCCGTGTCACGGCTTTAGACGGGATGTGCAAATATCTCTTGATGCTTGTGGGGTAATAAGGCTTATCTCCCTTTCTTTTCTGCCCCCCCCCCCCCCCCCACCTCACTCCCCTACACATCCCTTAACCTAGTCCTAAACTACCCTCCCATTATTCCCCACCACCACCACTACATCCTGCCCTCCCGAGTGCCTTCAGTTTCTTTTCCGAGTCATTCACGATTCTGGAGGTGTTATTTTTCTGTGTTTTCTCTAATCTTAAAAAAGAAAAAAGAAAAACGCGGTGTGTGTGTGTGTGTGTGTGTGTGTGTGTGTGTGTGGGGTGGGGTGGGTGGGGTATCGTTTTTTGTTGTCTCATTTTTCCTTCCTTCCTTCCTTCCTTCCTGTGGCACGGTTTGTCACGCTGTTCGTTCCAGCTCCTCAAGACACACCCACACCCAGGGTGTGGAATAGGACCAGTCCTAGCATCACAGTCCTGAGGGAGGGATCTACAACAGCGTGTGTGTTGTTGGGGCTATGACATTGGAACAGCTTTTAGGGCTATACAATTGGAACAGTTGTTGGGGGCTATATACTTGGAACAGCTGTTGAGGCTATGACACTGGAACAGCTCTTAGGGCTATAGAATTGGAACAGTTGTTGGGGGCTATACAATTGGAACAGTTGTTGAGGCTATGACATTGGAACAGTTGTTGGGGGCTATGAGATTGGAACAGTTGTTGGGGCTATGACATTGGAACAGCTCTTAGGGCTATACAGTTGGAACAGTGTTAGGGCTATGACATTTGAATAGCTCTTAGGGCTATACAATTGGAACAGTTGATGGGGGCTATACAGTTGGAACAGTTGTTGAGGCTATGACATTGGAACAGTTGTTGGGGGCAATGAGATTGGAACAGTTGTTGGGGGCTATGACATTGGAACAGTTCTTGGGGCTATACAATTGGAACAGTTGTTGGGGGCTATGAGATTGGAAGAGTTGTTGGGGCTATGACATTGGAAGAGTTGTTGAGGCTATACAGTTGGAACAGTTGTTGGGGCTATACAATTGGAACAGTTGATGGGGCTATACAATTGGAACAGTTGATGGGGCTATACAATTGGAACAGTTGATGGGGCTATACAATTGGAACAGTTGTTGGGGCTATACAATTGGAACAGTTGTTGGGGCTATACAATTGGAACAGTTGATGGGGCTATACAATTGGAACAGTTGATGGGGCTATACAATTGGAACAGTTGTTGGGGCTATACAATTGGAACAGTTGTTTTGGGCTATACAGTTGGAGCAGTTGTTGGGGCTATAGAATTGGAACAGTTGTTGGGGGCTATGACATTGGAACAGTTGTTGGGGCTATACAATTGGAACAGTTGTTGGGGCTATGACATTGGAACAGTTGTTGGGGGCTATGACATTGGAACAGTTCTTGGGGGCTATGACATTGGAACAGTTGTTGGCGGCTATGACATTGGAACAGTTGTTGGCGGCTATGACATTGGAACAGTTGTTGGCGGCTATGACATTGGAACAGTTGTTGGGGCTATACAGTTGGAACAGTTGATGGGGCTATAAAATTGGAACACTTGTTGGGGGCTATGACATTGGAACAGTTGTTGGGGCTATGACATTGGAACATTTGTTGGGGCTGTACAATTGGAACAGTTGTTAGGGCTATACAGTTGGAACAGGTGTTGGGGCTATACAGTTGGAACAGTTGTTGGGGCTATGACATTGGAACAGTTGTTTGGGCCTATACAATTGGAACCGTTGTTGGGACTATACAATTGGAACAGTTGTTGGGGGCTGTACAATTGAAACAGTTGTTGGGGCTATGACATTGGAACAGTTGTTAGGGCTATACAATTGGAACAGTTCTTGGGGCTATACAATTGGAGCAGTTGTTTGGGCTATACAATTGGAACAGTTGTTGGGGGCTATGACATTGGAACAGTTGTTGGGGCTATGACATTGGAACAGTATGTTGGGGCTATGACATTGGAACAGTTGTTGGGGCTATACAGTTGGAACAGTTGTTGGGGCTATACAATTGGAACAGTTGTTGGGGCTATGACATTGGAACAGTTGTTGGGGCTATGACATTGGAACATTTGTTGGGGCTATACAATTGGAACAGTTGTTAGGGCTATACAGTTGGAACAGGTGTTGGGGCTATACAGTTGGAACAGTTGTTGGGGGCTATGACATTGGAACAGTTGTTGGGCCTATACAATTGGAACCGTTGTTGGGACTATACAATTGGAACAGTTGTTGGGGGCTAGTACAATTGAAACAGTTGTTGGGCTATGCATTGGAACAGTTGTTAGGGCTATACAATTGGAACAGTTCTTGGGGCTATACAATTGGAGCAGTTTGTTTGGGCTATACAGTTGGAACAGTTGTTGGGCTATGACATTGGAACAGTGTGTTAGTGCTATACAATTGGAGCAGTTGTTAGGGCTATACAATTGGAACAGTGTTTTGGGCTATACAATTGGAACAGTTGTTAACGCTATGAAATTGGAACACTTGTTAGGCTATGAAATTGGAACAGTTGTTAAGGTATGAATTGGGACAGTTGTTGGGGCTATGAAATTGGAACAGTTGTTGGGGCTATGACATTGGAACAGTTGTTGGGGCTATGACACTTGGAACAGTTGTTATGGGCTATGAAATTGGAACCGTTGTTGGGGCTATGACATTGGAACAGTTGTTGGGGCTATGACATTGGAACAGTTGTTGGGACTATACAATGGAACAGTTGTTGGGGCTATACAATTGGAACAGTTGTTGGGGCTATACAATTGGAAAGTTGTTGGGGCTATGACATTGGAACAGTTGTTGGGGCTATACAATTGGAACAGCTGTTGAGGGCTATGACATTGGAACAGTTGATGGGGCTATACAATTGGAACAGTTGTTGGGGCTATATATAATTGGAACAGTTGTTGGGGGCTATACAATTGGAACAGCTGTTGGGGCTATAATATTGGAACAGTTGTTGGGGCTATGACATTGGAACAGTTGTTGGGGCTATACAATTGGAACAGTAGTTGGGGCTCTGATATTGGAACAGTTGTTGGGGGCTATGACATTGGAACAGTGGTTGGGGCTATACAGTTGGAACAGTTGTTGGGGCTATGACATTGGAACAGTTGTTGGGGCTATGACATTGGAACAGCTGTTGGGGCTATGACATTGGAACAGTTGTTGGGGCTATACAATTGGAACAGTTGTTGAGGCTATGACATTGGAACAGTTGTTTGGGCTATACAATTGGAACAGTTGTTGAGGCTATGGCATTGGAACAGTTGTTAGGGCTATGACATTGGAACAGTTGTTGGGGCTATGACATTGGAACAGTTGTTGGGGCTATGACATTGGAACAGTTGTTGGGGCTATGACATTGGAACAGTTGTTCGGCTATGCAATTGGAACAGTTGTTGGGGCTATGACATTGGAACAGATGTTGGGGCTGTGACATTGGAACAGATGTTGGGGCTGTGACATTGGAACAGTTGTTGGGGGCTATACAATTGGAACAGTTGTTGGGGCTATGACATTGAAACAGTTGTTGGAGACTATGACATTGGAACAGTTGTAGGGGGCTATGACATTGGAACAGTTGTTGGGGCTATGACATTGGAACAGTGTTTGGGGCTATGACATTGGAACAGTTGTTGGGGCTATGACATTGGAACAGTTGTTGGGGGCTATGACATTGGAACAGTTGTTTGGGCTATACAATTGAACAGTTGTTGGGGCTATGACATTGGAGCAGTTGTTGGGGCTATACAATTGGAACAGTTGTTGGGGCTATGACACTGGAACAGTTGTTGGTCTATGATATTGGAACAGTTGTTGGGCTATGACATTGGAACAGTTGTTGGGGCTATGACATTGGAACAGTTGTTGGGGCTATGACATTGGAACAGTTGTTGGGGGCTATGACATTGGAACAGTTGTTTGGGCTATACAATTGGAACAGTTGTTGGGGCTATGACATTGGAGCAGTTGTTGGGGCTATACATTGGAACAGTTGTTGGGCTATGACACTGGAACATTGTTGGGTCTATGATATTGGAACAGTTGTTGGGGCTATGACATTGAAACAGTTGTTGGGGCTATACAATGGAACAGTTGTTGGGCTATGATACTGGAACAGTTGCTGGTCTATGATATTGGAACAGTTGTTGGGGCTATGACATTGGAACAGTTGTTGGGGCTATACAATTGGAACAGTTGTTGGGGCTATGACATTGGAACAGTTGTTGGGGCTATGACATTGGAACGGTTGTTGGGTTATGACATTAGAACAGTTGGGGCTATGACATTGGAACAGTTGTTGGGGCTATACAATTGGAACAGTTGTTGGGGCTATGACATTGGAGCAGTTGTTGGGGCTATGCAGTTTGAACAGTTGTTGGGGCTATGACATTGGAACAGATGTTGGGGCTGTGACATTGGAAGAGATGTTGGGGCTGTGACATTGGAACAGTGGTTGGGGGCTATACAATTGAACAGTTGTTGGGGCTATGACATTGGAACAGTTGTTTGGGGCTATGACATTGGAACAGTTGTAGGGGGCTATGGCATTGGAACAGTTGTTGGGGCTATGACATTGGAACAGTTGTTGGGGCATGACAGTGAGCAGTTGTTGGGGCTATACAATTGGAACAGTTGTTGGGGCTATGACATTGGAACAGTTGTTGGGTCTATGACATTGGAACAGTTGTTGGGGCTAATACATTGGAACAGTTGTTGGGACTATGACATTGGAACAGTTGTTGGGGCTATGACATTGGAACGGTATTTGGGTATGACATTAGAACGTTGGGCTATGACATTGGAACAGTTGTTGGGGCTATGACATTAGAACATTGGGCTATGACATGGATCATTGTGGGGCTATGACATTGGAACAGTTGTTGGGGGCTATTACATTGGAACAGTTGTTGGGGCTATGACATGGAACAGTTGTTTGGGCTATACAATTGGAACAGTTGTTGGGCTATGACATTGGAACAGTTTTTGGGGCTATACAAATGGAACAGTTGTTGGGCTATACAATTGGAACAGTTGTTGGGGCTATGACATTGGAACAGTTGTTTGGGGCTATACAATTGGAACAGTTGTTGGAACTATGACATTGGAACATTGTTGGGCTATACAATTGGAACAGTTGTTGGCTATGACATTGGAACAGTTGTTGGGGCTATGACATTGGAACAGTTGTTGGGGCTATACAATTGGAACAGTTGTTGGTGGCTATGACATTGGAACAGTGTTAGTTAAAGTGAGCTATACAATTGGAACAGTTGTTGGGGCTATGACATTGGAACATGTTGGGTATGATCAGTGGGGCTATACAATTGGAACAGTTGTTGGGCTATGACAATTGGAACAGTTGTTTGGGGCTATGACATTGGAACAGTTTGTTGGGGGCTATACAATTGGAACAGTTGTTGGGGCTATGACAATTGGAACAGTTGTTGGGGCTATGTGACATTTGGGAACAATTGACAGTTGGGGCTATGACATTGGAACAGTTGTATGGGGCTATACAATTGGAACAGTTGTTGGGGCTATGACATTGGAACAGTTGTTGGGGCTATACAATTGGAACAGTTGTTGGGCTATACAATTGGAACAGTTGTTGGGGGCTATGACATTGGAACAGTTGTTGGGGCTATGACATTGGAACAGTTGTTGGGGCTATGACATTGGAACAGTTGTTGGGGCTATATAATTGGAACAGTTGTTGGGGGCTATGACATTGGAA
>CM065728.1:619152-639152 GCA_033310375.1 Conus canariensis | reverse complement strand
TGGATTCATTAGAAAGTGGCTACCGCCGGAACGTATTTATCTAGGTTCAACAATAATGCTGAGTCATGAGACTGAAAAAGTGTGCTGTAACCTGACGAGGGCTGCACTTGCATTCACACACACACACACACACACACACACACACACACACACACACACACGAACAGGACGAGGAGTATGTGCATCTAAGAAAATGATCTCTCTCTGCCTCTCTGTGTGTGTGTGTGTCTCTCTCTCTCTCTCTCTCTCTCACACACACACACACACACACACACACACACACACACACACACACACACACACACACACACACGCACACTTCTTTCTTTTACTCTCCCTCTCTCTTTCTTTCACTGTCTCTCCGGATCTCTTCACTCTCCCCCCTCTCTCTCCCCCGTTCCCTCTCTCCCTCTCTCTCTCTCTCTCTCTCTCTCTCCATCTCTATTTTTCTCTCTGCCCCCCTCTCTCTCTCTCTCTGTGCCCCCTATCCCCCTCTCTCTCTGTGTCCCTCCCTCTCTCTTTCTCTCTCTGTCTCTCTCTCTCTCTCTCCCCCTCTCTCTCACTCTGTGCCCATGTATGCAGGGAGCCGGACCATGGCCCACAACATCGACGTGAAGGAGCTGTTGCCCAAGACGGATCACTACATCACCTATGACGGATCCCTGACCCAGCCGGGCTGCTATGAGACCGTCACCTGGATCCTGTACAACAAGCCGCTGACCATATCCAGGGACCAGGTCAGACCCCACCCTGGGGCGGTCAGAAACATGGGGGGGGGGGGGGGGGGGTTGTAATGTAGGTGTATGTAGGGGTGAGGTGGGACTAAGGGCACCTACACACGAGTCAACCTACAATGCTTGACACCTTGAGCCCGACTGGGTCAATGTCCCAATGTTGAGAGCGGAGTTTTGACAGAGTAAGGACTGACTTGTAAGGAACAGACAAGGTCGATCCGCAGAAAATTCGTATGAGACAGTGAGAGAGAGAGAGAGAGAGAGAGAGAGAAGAGAGAGAGAGTGTGTGTGGTGGTGTGAGTGTGTGTGTGTGTGTGACAGAGAGAGAGAGAGAGAGAGAGAGAGTGTGTGGGTGTGTGTGTGTGTGTGTGTGAGGGGAGAGTAGAGGGAGAGAGAGAGAGAGAGAGAGAGAGAGAGAGAGAGAGAGAGAGAGAGAGAGAGAAGAGATCCACGACAGAGACAGAAAACAGATACACATCCAAGGAAAGGACACCAGGCAGATCATTTTTTTTCGGCTTGAAAAGCTGTCTGTCCCCCCAGCAGTCAGTGTGTACCTGGTTCAGTTCAGGGATATGTCTGTCCCCCCAGCGTCAGTGTGTACCTGATTTTAATTCAGGGACAGCTAATGGCGGGGAACAGAAAACCTGTCTGTCCCCCCAGCAGTCAGTTGTACCTGGTTCAGTTCAGGGATAGGTAATGGCGGGGAACAGAAAAGCTGTCTGTCCCCCCAGCAGTCAGTGTGTACCTGGTTCAGTTCAGGCATAGGTAATGGCGGGGAACAGAAAACCTGTCTGTCCCCTCAGCAGTCAGTGTGTACCTGGTTCAGTTCAGGGATAGGTAATGGCGGGGAACAGAAAAGCTGTCTGTCCCCCAGCAGTCATGTGTTACCTGGTTCAGTTCAGGGATAGGTAATGGCGGGGAACAGAAAAGCTGTCTGTCCCCTCAGCAGTCAGTGTTACCTGGTTCAGTTCAGGGATAGGTAATGGCGGGGAACAGAAAAGCTGTCTGTCCCCCCAGCAGTCAATGTTACCTGGTTCAGTTCAGGGATAGGTAATGGCGGGGAACAGAAAAGCTGTCTGTCCCCCCAGCAGTCAGTGTGTACCTGGTTCAGTTCAGGGATAGGTAATGGCGGGGAACAGAAAAGCTGTCTGTCCCCCCAGCAGTCAATGTGTACCTGGTTCAGTTCAGGGACAGCTAATGGCGGGGAACAGAAAAGCTGTCTGTCCCCCCAGCAGTCAGTGTGTACCTGGTTCAGTTCAGGGATAGGTAATGGCGGGGAACAGAAAAGCTGTCTGTCCCCCAGCAGTCAGTGTGTACCTGGTTCAGTTCAGGGATAGGTAATGGCGGGGAACAGAAAAGCTGTCTGTCCCCCAGCAGTCAATGTGTACCTGGTTCAGTTCAGGGATAGGTAATGGCGGGGAACAGAAAAGCTGTCTGTCCCCCCAGCAGTCAGTGTGTACCTGGTTCAGTTCAGGGATAGTAATGGCGGGGAACAGAAAAGCTGTCTGTCCCCCAGCAGTCAATGTCTACCTGGTTCAGTTCAGGGATAGGTAATGGCGGGGAACAGAAAACCTGTCTGTCCCCCAGCAGTCAGTGTGTACCTGGTTCAGTTCAGGGATAGGTAATGGCGGGGAACAGAAAAGCTGTCTGTCCCCCAGCAGTCAGTGTGTACCTGGTTCAGTTCAGGGATAGGTAATGGAGGGGAACAGAAACCTGTCTGTCCTCCCAGCAGTCAGTGTGTACCTGGTTCAGTTCAGGGATAGGTAATGGCGGGAACAGAAAAGCTGTCTGTCCCCCCAGCAGTCAGTGTGTACCTGTTCAGTTCAGAGATAGGTAATGAGGGAACAGAAAAGCTGTCTGTCCTCCCAGCAGTCAGTGTGTACCTGGTTCAGTTCAGGGACAGCTAATGGCGCGGAAAAGCAAAGGATGGGCGCCTTCCATTATACCGTGCCCTAGATACGTTGAGCCTGTGACAGTTCTCTGCACCTACGGCCGAAAACTGAACACTTTTTAACCCTGACGTCAGCACCTTTCGATTTCCATTTGTTGGGAAGAGGCGCACGCACACACATACCACACACACCACCACCACACACACACCACGCACGCACCACAGCACCACACACACACACACACACACACACAACACACACACACACACTCACCACTGACAACATTTGCTCCCATGATGACTGACGCACACAATACGCACACACACACAACACACACACACACACACACACACACACACACACACAAGTACGAGCACACACTGCCAATGCATTGCTCCCTGTGATGACGCACACAAGGACGCACGTACCTCACACTCGTACAGCACAGTCCACACACAACGACAACCACCACAGAATACGCACGCACAGCGGCCGCGGTGTGTGCACGCGGCACGCCCTCTGGCGCTGCACAGCGTGAGTTCACACGGGGGAGAGGAACCGCCCGCCCGCGGTATGCCGCCCTCGCACAAATCCCACGTGGTCCGCCGCACCCAACCAGTCCACCAACACAACACCAAGAAACGGGTAGGTCGGGTGGGAGGGACGTGGTCAGGGTACTAGTCCCTCGACTGTTGTCAAAGACGAGACTCAGCAGGTAGAACGTGAGGACCTTTTTTTTTTTTTTTTTTGAAACAAATTTGAAAATTTATTGATAACGCACCGCCAAAAAAAGAGAAAAGAACAAGAAAACCGTAGACAAACAAATCCCAAGACAAAACCCGACGCGTTTCGACCTCTTAGGTCTTCTTCAGGCAAGACACACAACACTCAGGACAACGAACATGAACGAGCAATCACTTCTCTTCATCCAGTTCGGCGCAAGATCGGCGTTGATTGGTCTACGTTTTTTGTTTTTTTGTTTTTTGTTTTTTTTGGCGGCGCATTATCAGAAACCTTTCAGATTTGTTTCGATGTCCGCCTGCAGTCGCCTCACTTACCAACAAGATGTTTTTTTCTTTCTTTTGTTTTTATTTTTCTTTCTTTATTATGTATTTATTTATTTGTAAACGGGTGCTTGTGTCTTTGTTAGGAAGTCTGGGGGAAATACAGCCACGAGGCAGTAAGTGAAGAGCACTTCTCGGTCCGTCAGTCCCTGGCACTTTCGCTTTCAGTTTCAGTGTCAGTTTCATCAAGGAGGCGTCACTGCGTGCGGATTAGTCCATATACGCCACACCACATCCCGCTGAGTTTGGAGACCACTCTGCGCGTGATTTAAAGCTGGTGGATAAATGAATTGATGACTGAGATGAAAGAATTGAAGAACAGGGTCTCGTGGCTATGACACAGCAGATGTCTGACCTACAGCATTAGCGCAACGCGCTGGTCAGACCTTGAGTAACCTACCTAACATTGGCTATGCCATTGTTATCGTTGTATGTGTGTGTAGTAGTGTACACGTGTGTGTGTGTATGGGTGTGCGGGCTCCGTTCGTTACTCCCCTCTCCCCCACCCCTCACCTTTCCCAGCCCCCCTCCATCCCCTCCCTCCCTTCCCTTCCACCCCCGACACCCTCAACCCTCTCCTGGACCTTCAAGAAGACTCCTAGAGATGGGGGCCAGGATTTAGGTTGAGATTTAGCTGACGAAGACTGACCCTTGCGAGTAGACAGTGACACAATAGACGTATCTCCAGGGAGCGGGAGTAGACAGTGACACAATAGACGTATTCTCCAGGGAGCGGGAGTAGACAGTGACACAATAGACGTATTCTCCAGGGAGCGGGAGTAGACAGTGACACAATAGACGTATTCTCCAGGGAGCGGGAGTAGACAGTGACACAATAGACGTATCTCCAGGAGCGGAGTAGACAGGACACAATAGACGTATTCTCCAGGGAGCGTAGCACCATCTGAAGATGACAGCAGTTGTTTTTCACCGGATAGCCGCAACTAGGGGGGCCAGAACAGCTCAGTGGTAGAGAGCCGGACTTGTAATCTTGGTGATCCTGTGGTTGCGGGTTCGAATCTCCACCGGGCCGTTTCGGTACAGGGGGAGTTTACCCTCGGAGCTGACATCGGTTCTGACTCCATTTCCCATACAGTCCTTCCAATGAGACTATAAACTGAGATTCCGTGTGTGAACGCACGCACAACATCTTGCGCACACGTCAAATCCCATCACCAACTGTCGGAAGAGAAGGCCAGTTTGGCCGTTGGTATGGATGACACGTTACACATAGCATGCACCCTGCGAGAGAAATAAAAAGAATGAAGGAAGTAAGGAAATTGAGTGAACGATATTCACTGGATGACACGGCACTACCCAGGTAGGCAGCCCGTTGTGTACATGAGAGTGTGGATTGTCAGTGCCTAGAACCTTGATCATAATGACTGAAGCCAGTGCTGTTGATGTTGATCATAATGACTGGTGCTGGTGCTGTTGATGTTGATCATAATGACTGGTGCTGGTGCTGTTGATGTTGATCATAATGACTGGTGCCAGTGCTGTTGATGTTGATCATAATGACTGATGCCAGTGCTGTTGTTGATCATAATGACTGATGCCAGTGCTGTTGATGTTGATCATAATGACTGGTGCTGCTGCTGTTGATGTTGATCATAATGACTAGTGCCGGTGCTGTTACCACAGTGCTGCTGTTGCTGCAGCTGCTGACGTCATTGTGGCTGATGCAGTCCTGCTGGGCTGTTTGTTTCCCACCATGTTCAGTCTGTATCAGGGCTTATTTCACTGTTTCTTTTGCCACGACGATGACACCAAATACTGCTGGTCTTTCCAGTGTAGTGACGATGACACCAAATACTGCTGGTCTTTCCAGTGTAGTGACACCAAATACTGCTGGTCTTTCCAGTGTAGTGACAATGACACCAAATATGCTGGTCTTTCCAGCGTAGTGACGATGACACCAAATACTGCTGGTCTTTCCAGTGTAGTGACGATGACACCAAATACAGCTGGTCTTTCCAGTGTAGTGACGATGACACCAAATACTGCTGGTCTTTCCAGTGTAGTGACGATGACACCAAATACTGCTGGTCTTTCCAGTGTAGTGACGACGACACCAAATACTGCTGGTCTTTCCAGTGTAGTGACACCAAATACTGCTGGTCTTTCCAGTGTAGTGACGATGACACCAAATACTGCTGGTCTTTCCAGTGTAGTGACGATGACACCAAATACTGCTGGTCTTTCCAGTGTAGTGACGATGACACCAAATAGTGCTGGTCTTTCCAGTGTAGTGACGATGACACCAAATACTGCTGGTCTTTCCAGTGTAGTGACGATGACACCAAATACTGCTGGTCTTTCCAGTGTAGTGACGATGACACCAAATACTGCTGGTCTTTCCAGCGTAGTGACACCAAATACTGCTGGTCTTTCCAGTGTAGTGACGATGACACAAATACTGCTGGTCTTTCCAGCGTAGTGACACCAAATACTGCTGGTCTTTCCAGTGTAGTGACGATGACACCAAATACTGCTGGTCTTTCCAGTGTAGTGATGATGACACCAAATACTGCTGGTCTTTCCAGTGTAGTGACGATGACACCAAATACTGCTGGTCTTTCCAGCGTAGTGACGATGACACCAAATACTGCCGGTCTTTCCAGTGTAGTGACCATGACACCAAATACTGCTGGTCTTTCCAGTGTAGTGACGATGACACCAAATACTGCTGGTCTTTCCAGTGTAGTGACACCAAATACTGCTGGTCTTTCCAGCGTAGTGACACCAAATACTGCTGGTCTTTCCAGTGTAGTGACGATGACACCAAATACTGCTGGTCTTTCCAGTGTAGTGACGATGACACCAAATACTGCTGGTCTTTCCAGTGTAGTGACACCAAATAGTGCTGGTCTTTCCAGTGTAGTGACGATGACACCAAATACTGCTGGTCTTTCCAGCGTAGTGACACCAAATAGTGCTGGTCTTTCCAGCGAGTGATGCTGGTTTTTTTTTTTTTAAACTACTGTCTTTGTCATGATGTTCAAGTTGATATCATCTTTCCCTTCTCGCTAACAGTGACCTTGTCTTTGTTTTAAATTACTGTCTTTGTCATGATGTTCAAGTTGATATCATCTTTCCCTTCTCGCTAACAGTGGCCTTGTCTTTGTTTTAAACTACTGTCTTTGTCATGATGTTCAAGTTGATATCATCTTTCCCTTCTCACTAACAGTGGCCTTGTCTTTGTTTTAAACTACTGTCTTTGTCATGATGTTCAAGTTGATATCATCTTTCCCTTCTCACTAACAGTGGCCTTGTCTTTGTTTTAAACTACTGTCTTTGTCATGATGTTCAAGTTGATATCATCTTTCCCTTCTCGCTAACAGTGGCCTTGTCTTTGTTTTAAACTACTGTCTTTGTCATGATGTTCAAGTTGGTATCTTCTCTCCCTTCTCGCTAACAGTGGGCTTGTCTTTGTTTTAAACTACTGTCTTTGTCATGATGTTCAAGTTGATATCTTTCCTCCTCGCTAACAGTGGCCTCGTTCTCTGTTTTCAGTCCAGACTATGCACCATGGAGCGGGAAATGCACTACCAAGGTAAACACTGTTGTTTTTTTCCCCCAATCTTTACACATGCATGTTGGGTCCGGTGCACACGTCTTTTCTGCATGAATGAAAGAGAGAGAGGGAGAGAGAGAGAGAGAGAGAGAGAGAGAGAGAGAGAGAGAGAGGGAGAGAGAGAGAGCGAGACAGAGAGAGAGAGAGAGAGATGCTGGAAGAGAGTGGGGAATCACTAAATGGTGCACAAGGAAATGCGGATCCATCGTAAATCCTCTTTCACTTCTAGCACCTCTTTGTGCTACTGCCAGAACTCTTTGAGATTTTCTCTCTTTCTCTCTTTCCCTTTATTTCTGTCTCTCGCTCGTTCTGTCTCTCTTGTCCTTTCTCTCTCTGTCTCATCTCTCTATTGCTCTCTCTCTCTTTCGCTCTTGTTCACTCGCTCTCTCTGTCTGTTGTCTGTCTGTCTGTCTGTCTCTCTCTCTCTCTCTCTCTCTCTCTCTCTCTCTGTCTGTCTTTCCCTCTCCCATTTTCTTTCTCTCATTCTCTGTCTTTCATTCTCTCTCATTCTCTCTCTTCTCTCTCTCTCTCTCTCTCTCTCTCTCTCTCTCTCTCTCTCTCTCTCTCTGGCCTGTAAATGGAGCATTTGTGTTGATTGATATGACTTGTCCAAGTAACGGGATTGACCCCTGACCCACGTTATCAGTCTTTGGAGGGGGGGGGGGGGTGCAAACTTAGGGGAGTGATTCAGTTTTCTCATCATCATGTAAGTATACCGACCATTCACAGCAGTTCTGCCCTCACTCCCCCCCCCTCCTCACACACACACACACACACACACACACACACCACACACACACACACACACACACACACACACGCGCGCGCGCGCGCGCGCGCGCGCGCGCTCACCAACACACGCAGCGCACACTCACACACACACACACACACACACACCACACACACACACACACACCACACACACACACACACATACACCCACACACAAACAAACACACACACACACACACACACACACAACACACACACACACCACACATACACACACAACACACACACATACACACACACACATACACATACACACACATACAACACCACACACTACACACACACACTACACACACACACATACACACACACACACACATCACACACACCACACACACATACACACACACAACAAACCACACACACACAACCCCCACACACACACACACACACAACACAACACAGAGTTACACTCGGTCTCAGACACAGAGGGTGGGAGAGGGAGGGGAGGGAGGGAATGTTCTCCCCCAACTCTCCCTCTCCCGCTCTCCCTCTCTCCCCGCCCTCTCCCGCATTCCCTTGGGAGCGGGAGAGGGAGGGTAGGGAGTAAGGGAAGGAGGGAGGGGGAGAGGGGAGGGAAGGGAGGGAGAGAGATTGGAAGAGGAGAGGGAGGGAGAGGAGAGGGAGGGAGAGCAGGCGAGGGAGAGAGAGAGAGAGATCGGGAGAGGAGAGAGAGGGGGAGAGAGTGAGCGCGGGAGAGGAGAGGAGAGGGGGGCGGGTGAGAGGGAGGGAGAGAGAGGGAGGGAAAGCGGGAGAGAGGGAGGAGAGCGGGAGGAGAGGGAGGGAGAGGGAGAGAAGAGAGTGGGAGAGCTGGAGAGGAGAGGGAGGGAGAGCGGGAGGGGAGGAGAGGGAGGGAGAGGGGAGAGCGGAAGAACTCTCTCTCCTCTCCCGCTTGACCTACGGAGACTGTTCTCCCCCATCCGTGTAGTTCCTCCTGTGGAAAGAAAGGGAGGGGGGGGGGGGGTGTAGCCCGTTGCCTCACACAGAGGACAGCAATCGATAGAGAGAGAGAGAGAGAGAGAGGGGGGGGGGGGGGGTAGGGGGTCGGAGGCGGGACGGCTGAAAGATGAGTCAACCGCCGTCAATTGGGGGAAAGGAGGCAAGAGGGAAGGGGCAAGATCCTCACTGATATACACAGATTACATTTTTGGTTCAGCATCGTGTAACAACGTTCCTACTGAACGAAAGAGAGAGAAAGAGAGAGAGAGAGAGAGAGAGAGAGAACGGATACGGATGATTTATTCAATATAGGCCACGGCCCCTTATGAAGGGGTGGATTAAACATGTACAAAAAGTGATACCATAAACATATCAAGAAAAAAGAATGAAAAACAGTACTTAGTCAAGAACATGCTAAGCTCCGGCGTTTAGAAGCTTTATGTAAGTACAATGCAAGCTTTTTTTTACATTTTCTTAAGTGCAAGACATGAGTAAGATGAGTCTAAACAAGGATGGTTGTCGATAGTAACTAGGAGGAATGAATTCATCTCTAAGATCCCTCAAGGCAGTACACTGCAGTACAAAATGAACTTCATTTTCACAAGCGTTTTTACATAATGGACAGGTAAGATCAGAATTGGAGTGCTGCCTGTAACGAAAATGATGAACTAAGATATCCGATATTCCAAATCTAAACCTTGTCACTATAAATTTCAGATGTCTGTCCATTTTCATTGACAAGTAAGTCGGAATACAGTGTAAGGAGTTATATTGTCTATACAGATCAAATCTAGTGCTATCATTCATGTGAAAATTCCATTCTTGCCATCTGCTATCAACCAGCCTGGCACGGAGTGTTCGAATAAAGGTCGGTTCATCTCCTACTCCCTGATTTAACCAGGCATAACCGAAACCCAGTTCATGTAATCTAATTCTCATTTTTGTGGCCCAGTTTATTTTTCCCCTGGCATCTAGGTTACGTAGCATGTTGTAAGTTTCCCCGTAAATCAAATCATTGGACGTTTGTATTGAAACACCAAGAAACCTCTTCAGGGCAAATAAATGGTCTTTCTCACAATCGACTGCAGCTTTATCCAAACCCCAAATTTCAGCACCGTATTGAACAATGGGTTGGATTTGGGAGTCAAATAATTTCACAAATACTTCGAATGACTAATTTCCCAAACTTGATAGTTTCCTCATTATACACAAAACAGCAAAGTTAAAACTTAATCGGGTTGAAAAATAGATTCCTAAATATTTGTATACATTTACGACTGGCATAGTTATTCCGTTATAATCATATATACTGTTTATACTTCTTCTAGCAGACGATGTTGTTTTGTTATCTGAAACAGTTATTGGTTTACGAACACAGTTGAATAATTTAGGGCGCGCTGCTGCTTCTCTACAACTGAAAGTAAATATGCAGAAGAGTAATATAATTGTATTCAGAAAGAGTGGCTATTTGGGAGCAAGAGAACACTAGAGAGAGAGAGAGAGAGAGAGAGAGAGAGAGAGAGCCCCCCCCCCCCCCCCCCCCCAAGGGATGCGACACATTTAAACAAAAAAAAAGAAAGAAAGAACAAGACAAAAAAGAAAAAGAATAACAGCACGCTTCCCACTTTTATTCATATCTTGATTCTGCAAGATTCATGTAATGATACCAGTCTGCGTCAATGTTAGCTGAATCAAAGAGATGTGCCATTAATCCAAAGAGCAAACAGTCATGATATAGTGGCGGACAGACGAGTTCTGGCTGCAGATGGTGAAAACACGGTGTGACAGTTATCACGTTTTCTGTGCAACGCATTTCAAACTCGCAAGGAAAATGCTTGAGCACCAAGATTTTGCATTAACAGGGGTGGCAGGCTTGAAATCAACATTTTTGTGTTGACTCAATAAAAATCGAGTTCGAGTTCGAGTTCTCTCTCTCTCTCTCTCTCTCTCTCTCTCTCTCTCTCTCTCTCTCTCTCTCTCTCTCTCTCTCTGTAAAACAGATCCAAATAAATCTACCCAACTGAATAAAACATGACCTTCTGTTTCAATGTCACTTTTGCACGAAGGACGGAGTAACTGTGTTGGACTGATGTCCTTTCTATAGCGAAGTTTACGACTGAGCCTAAACTGAATGTAACAATCAAGAAAACGTCTTCTTTGCCTGTAGCTAATGTATTTCTCACACTCATAACACTTTTTTAAAACCACAGTAATATTCATAACGCTCATTAGAATGTAAACAAAGGGGGTGGGGAGAGAGGGAGAGAGAGAGAGGAGAGAGAGAGAGGGAGAGAGAGGGAGAGAGAGAGGGGGGAGAAGAGAGAGAGAGAGAGAGAGAGAGAGAGAGTTAAAAACGCAGTGCAATATAAGACCAAAGAAAGCAGCGAGAAATTCTGCTCTGAACACTGAGGTAGACACTGACAAAGCGCATTCACACACACAGCAACGTGAACACGCACCTTCCTGCCCTCCCACCGGTACCTGTAGCTGGAGATGAAATGATTTGGTTGAAGACAGGATCATCTGTTTTGCTGCTGATAGAAAAATCTGTCCGACTGAAGTTAAAACGGTCTGTATGTTGGGCCTGGGATAACTAAAGTTAAAACGGTCTGTGTGCTGGGGCCTGGGATAACTAAAGTTAAAACGGTCTGTGTGCTGGGCCTGGGATAACCGAAGTTAAAACGGTCTGTGTGCTGGGCCTGGGATAACTGAAGTTAAAACGGTCTGTGTGCTGGGCCTGGGATAACCGAAGTTAAAACGGTCTGTGTGCTGGGCCTGGGATAACTGAAGTTAAAACGGTCTGTGTGCTGGGCCTGGGATAACTGAAGTTAAAACGGTCTGTGTGCTGGGCCTGGAATAACTGAAGTTAAAACGGTCTGTGTGCTGGGCCTGGGATAACTGAAGTTAAAACGGTCTGTGTGCTGGGCCTGGGATAACCCGACTGCCTGAAGATCGTTGCCTGACTCATGATCAGATGATCTGTTCGGTTGGACATTCAACAGTCTGTCCAGCTGAAGAGAGAATCATCTGCCTGAAGACAGAATGACCTGTCTGGTTGAAGACAGAATGACCTGAAGAATGACCCGTCTGACTGAAGACAGAATGACCAGTCTGGTTGAAGACAGAATGACCTGTCTGGTTGAAGACAGAATGACCTGTCTGACTGAAGACAGAATGACCTGTCTGGTTGAAGCCAGAATGACCTGTCTGACTGAAGACAAATGACCTGTCTGGTTGAAGACAGAATGACCTGTCTGGTTGAAGACAGAATAACCTGTCTGGTTGAAGACAGAATGACCTGTGTGACTGAAGACAGAATGACCTGTCTGACTGAAGACAGAATGGCCTGTCTGACTGAAGACAGAATGACCTGTCTGGTTGAAGACTGAAGACAGAATGACCTGTGTGACTGAAGACAGAATGACCTGTGTGACTGAAGACAGAATGACCTGTCTGGTTGAAGACAGAATGACCTGTGTGACTGAAGACAGAATGACCTGTGTGACTGAAGACAGAATGACCTGTCTGATTGAAGACAGAATTGACCTGTGTGACTGAAGACAGAATTACCTGTTGTGACTGAAGACAGAAATGACCTGTCTGATTGAAGACAGAATGACCTGTGTGACTGAAGACAGAGTGACCTGTCTGACTGAAGACAGAATGACCTGTCTGATTGAAGACTGAATGACCTGTGTGACTGAAGACAGAATGACCTGTTTGACTGAAGACAGAATGACCTGTCTAGTTGAAGACAGAATACCTGTGTGACTGAAGACAGAATGACCTGTCTAGTTGAAGACAGAATAACCTGTCTGGTTGAAGACTGAAGACAGAATGACCTGTTGTGACTGAAGACAGAATGACCTGTCTGGTTAAGACAGAATGACCTGTCTGATTGAAGACAGAATGACCTGTCTGACTGAAGACAGAATGACCTGTCTGGTTGAAGACTGAAGACAGAATGACCTGTGTGACTGAAGACAGAATGACCTGTCTGACTGAAGCAGAATGACCTGTGTGACTGAAGACAGAATGACCTGTCTGGTTGAAGACTGAAGACAGAATGACCTGTCTGGTTGAAGACAGAATGACCTGTGTTGACTGAAGACAGAATGACCTGTCTGTTGAAGACTGAAGACAGAATGACCTGTGTGACTGAAGACAGAATGACCTGTCTGGTTGAAGACAGAATGACCTGTCTGGTTGAAGACTGAAGACAGAATGACCTGTGTGACTGAAGACAGAATGACCTGTGTAACTGAAGACAGAATGACCTGTGTGACTGAAGACAGAATGACCTGTCTGACTGAAGACAGAATGACCTGTCTGGTTGAAGACAGAATGACCTGTCTGGTTGAAGACAGAATGACCTGTCTGGTTGAAGACTGAAGACAGAATGACCTGTGTGACTGAAGACAGAATAACCTGTCTGGTTGAAGACAGAATGACCTGTCTGATTGAAGACAAAATGACCTGTCTGACTGAAGACAGAATGACCTGTCTGGTTGAAAATTGAAGACAGAATGACCTTGTGTGACTGAAGACAGAATGACCTGTCTGACTGAAGCAGAATAACCTGTTGTGACTGAAGACAGAATGACCTGTCTGGTTGAAGATTGAAGACAGAATGACCTGTCTGGTTGAAGACAGAATGACCTGTCTGGTTGAAGACTGAAGACAGAATGACCTGTGTGACTGAAGACAGAATGACCTGTGTGACTGAAGACAGAATGACCTGTCTGGTTGAAGACAGAATGACCTGTCTGTTGAAGACAGAATGACCTGTCTGATTGAAGACAGAATGACCTGTCTGGTTGAAGACAGAAATGACCTGTCTGGTTGAAGACAGAATGACCTGTGTGAATGAAGACAGAATGACCTGTGTGACTGAAGACAGAATGACCTGTCTGACTGAAGACAGAATGACCTGTCTGGTTGCAGACAGAATGACCTGTCTGGTTGAAGACAGAATGACTGTGTGACTGAAGACAGAATGACCTGTCCGGTTGAAGGTAGAATGACCTGTTTGACTGAAGACAGAATTACCTGTCTGGTTGAAGATAAAATCATCTGTCAGATTGGATATAGAATGATCTGTCTGGTTGAAGATAAAATCATCTGTCAGATTGGATATAGAATGATCTGTCTGGTTGAGGATAAAATCATCTGTCAGATTGGATATAGAATGATCTGTCTGGTTGAAGATAAAATCATCTGTCAGATTGGATATAGAATGATCTGTCTGGTTGAAGATAAAATCATCTGTCAGATTGGATACAGAATGATCTGTCTGGTTGAAGATAAAATCATCTGTCAGATTGGATACAGAATGATCTGTCTGGTTGAAGATAAAATCATCTCTCAGATTGGATACAGAATGATCTGTCTGTTGAAGATAAAATCATCTGTCAGATTGGATACAGAATGATCTGTCTGGTTGAAGATAAAATCATCTGTCAGATTGGATATAGAATGATCTGTCTGGTTGAAGATAAAATCATCTGTCAGATTGGATATAGAATGATCTGTCTGGTTGAAGATAAAATCATCTGTCAGACTGGATGTAGAATGATCTGCCTGGCTGAAAGTAGAATTATCTGTCTAGCTGGAGAACGAATGATCTGTGTGGGTTGATATAGAATGGTCTGTGTGGGTGGATATAGAATGGTCTATGTGGGTGGAGATAGAATGGTCTGTGAGGGTGGATGTAGAATGATGTGTGTGGATGGAGATAGAATGATCTGCCTAGGTGGTGAGACACTGACCATTCTACCAGCATGGACAACAATTTCTCACACACAGCTTGAGGGATGTAAACACAGCCTGAACTAACGAAGCATGCTGAGGTTGTGAAGTATTGAGGGATGTAAACACAGCCTGAACTCATGAAACATGCTGAGGTTGTGAAGTATTGAGGGATGTAAACACAGCCTGAACTAACGAAGCATGCTGAGGTTGTGAAGTATTGAGGGATGTAAACACAGCCTGAACTCATGAAACATGCTGAGGTTGTGAAGTATTGAGGGATGTAAACACAGCCTGAACTCACGAAGCATGCTGAGGTTGTGAAGTATTGAGGGATGTAAACACAGCCTGAACTTACGAAGCATGCTGAGGTTGTGAAGTATTGAGGGATGTAAACACAGCCTGAACTCATGAAACATGCTGAGGTTGTGAAGTATTGAGGGATGTAAACACAGCCTGAACTCACGAAGCATGCTGAGGTTGTGAAGTATTGAGGGATGTAAACACAGCCTGAACTAACGAAGCATGCTGAGGTTATGAAGTATTGAGGGATGTAAACACAGCCTGAACTAACGAAGCATGCTGAGGTTATGAAGTATTGAGGGATGTAAACACAGCCTGAACTAACGAAGCATGCTGAGGTTATGAAGTATTGAGGGATGTAAACACAGCCTGAACTAACGAAGCATGCTGAGGTTGTGAGGCATGGAGGGATGTAAACACAGCCTGAACTAACGAAGCATGCTGAGGTTGAGAAGTATGGAGGGATGTAAACACAGCCTGAACTAACGAAGCATGCTGACGTTGTGAGGTATGGAGGGATGTAAACACAGCCTGAACTAACGAAGCATGCTGACGTTGTGAGGTATGGAGGGATGTAAACACAGCCTGAACTAACGAAGCATGCTGACGTTGTGAGGTATGGAGGGATGTAAACACAGCCTGAACTAACGAAGCATGCTGAGGTTTAGAGAAATCGAGGAGGATTAATCGTGTTGTCAGTACTCCTAGTTTTAACGTGTGCACTGTTGTCAAATCCAGAATATGAAGACTATTTTAATGTCATTTTCTTCTCTCTCTCTCTCTCTCTCTCTCTCTCTCTCTCTCTCTCTCTCTCTCTCTCTCTCTCTCTCTCTCTCTCTCCGCTAATACTATTTAACATGTTGCTTTGGACTTGTTTTCCTTTCTCTGTCATTACTATACTTCACATTCTTCTCCTTGTCGAAAAAAAAAGAAAGAAAAAACAAGCAAACGAACGATCAATCAAAAACAGGGCAAACAACTCTCTTTTTGTTTCAGTGAACGAGATCTACTTAAAAACGTGATCTGAGCTGCGACGAATTCTGCCCAACGGAAGCTTCCACGCACGCATGACCGGAAGTACCGCGTCATGGAGTCAAGTGCCATTTTCATTGTGCGTCACGTGACAGGATGTGCGGCCATCTGGACACAGGCGTGCTAGACATCTCGTGCATACGAGTTTCCGCTTGACATTGGATGAGGCGTTGTCGGACTAGGTCTGGAGTTGTCTGACAGTTGAAAGACTGTTTTGCTGGACCAGTGCCGCCACGTTTTGTGTCAGTTGTGTCCTCTATGTTACAAGTTATCTGACGTCGAAACGATTGAAGTGGTTGAGTAATTTCTCTTTTCTTTTGAGCTTACACCAGCGCTACAAGCAATTTTGATCGAATCCTTGCATTGACAGATCATCATCGTTTATAAATGTCGCAGAAATGTAATTCTTTCCTCTAACAATAAAGCTTACGTTCCTGTAGCCTATTTCAGAACGGGCACAGTGCATTCTCGCGAATTCACCGCTGAGTTTTCCATTCACATTTTAATTGAATTTGAAATACTTGCGACGATACTGCGAGTTGACACACAGTCATAAACCACCAAGTTGATGTATGATATGTGTGCGCATTATCATGACATTAATCTTGTAGAACACGATGTATCAGACAATAGGCTTACCGTGTCGTTGGTTGCTTTGTTTAAAGCATTTTCAAAACTAGTTTTCTTCTGCAAAGCGTGAGTGTTCTTTTTCAGACAGGGTTTATAGTGTCATTGTCTATCCATTTGCCCAATCCTCATTCTGCTGGGCAATCAACGAAAAACAAGTGTATAGATAAGTTTAATGAAATACATGCATCAGTTTGCGGGGCCACTTTATTAAAATGCAGTATCATAGTGATACCTTTTCCAGAGACTTTTTTGTTACTGTGATCAAACCTTAAGAGTGATGAATAAATAGATATGCAGCAGCTCCAGTTGTCTCGGCATGAACTAGTTGTTCATTACAAACTTGATGTCAGATTGTTACTAGTTTGTGTGCTCATTACAAACTTGATGTCAGATTGTTACTAGTTTGTGTGCTCATTACAAACTTGATGTCAGATTGTTACTAGTTTGTGTGCTTTCCTTCTCTGCTCTAAATCCAATACGTTCACTTGAATTCCATTTCGGTGTTACTTCGTATAGGTCAAAATTCATTATAAAGTCATTTCAGGTGGGTTGATTCCCACTGAAGTATTATTTACGAAAGGGTCAGTTCCATTCGAATTTTATTCAAGATGTATTAAGCACTATTCAAATTCATGACCTTCGATCATGATTTAGAGATGGAGGAGAGAGGTGCAAGGATCTTTGTCACGGATCTTCTGAGTAAGGACCTATTCTGTGCTATCATGTGTTAATATGAGTCCTGTCCTCGTCTCGTTCTTCTTCTGTGTCTACATGTTTTGAGGACAGATTCAAAGAATTCGTCACCATTACTTTCGTTGAAGTACATGACCGTGTACATACCGGCCTGTTTCTTTCTTAGTGTATACTCTCAGCGTTGAATGGAAGTGCTTTCCGTGCCGTCACCTCGACACCTGTTGTGGGTGACAGCAGAGCCAGCTGTTATGCAATAGTCTCAGCCCAGCCAGAGCATGCTCCAAGCTTGTGACCGTCCACCGCCAAATGGGTCAGAAGGCCAGTTTGACCATTTGTATGACAGAAAGACCTTGTCAAAAAGGCGGAAATTATGAAGGTGATTTTTTTTTTAAATTCCGGGTTCTTTGTTGAAATGATATTAAACAAATTGGCACATCAAGAATGCTGGGGAAAATGTCTTTTTGAGCATTTTCTCATGCAAACGCTCTTTAAAGGCACGTAGAAATTTGCCTCGCGTTGAAAAGAATGAATTAGAAATTGCCTTTGAAACATTTTTCTCCCAAACAGCTGAGGGAGAGAGCATCTTTAAGACACTACGGTTATGGTACTGTTTGAATTCAGAGGGGGATGAAAAAGAGGCGAATTGGAGTCAAATTTTCTTCTTTTTTTTTTCGAGGAAGGGTCGATTAAAGACAGAAACTACTGACGCTGGATTCCTTTTGGACGGAGGGTCATGTTGTAGCTCGTGATGCTTGCTTTCGCTCCGTTCCTGACTCGTGGGCTCTATGCACAGTTGTTATATAAGCGTCTGTTTGTTGACTACGAGTGTGTGTGTGTGTGTGTGTGTGTGTGTGTGTGTGTGTGTGTGTGTGTGTGTGTTACAACAATATGTTAATCTGACGGTGTATGGTTTCAGTCAGTCAATCAGCGTGTGTGTGTGTGTGTGTGTGTGTGTGTGTGTGTTGTGTGTGTGTGTGTGTGTGGGTCTGGTACAGTGCATACCGTTGTTCTAGGCTGTGAGCCAGTCCCGTGATTGGTAAGACGAAAATCGTGGATTGGATGATCCGGTTTGTTTGTTTGTTTTGTTTTTTTGTATCTGGATAATACCATGCATAGTGTATTTTTGAGGGTGATTCTCTTTTACCATTATTATTACTGTATTTGCAGCTTGTTGTTATGTTTGCTCAATTGCAGTTTCCTAGTTACCTGATCCGCCTGTACTGCTTGTTTGCTTGCAATAATGCGATCTCTCTCTCTCTCTCTCTCTCTCTCTCTCTCTCTCACTCACTCTCGCTCTCTCTCCCTCACACACACACACACACCACACACACACACACACACACACACACACACACACACACACACACACACACACACACATTGTGTGTCTGTGTGTACGTGCGTGCGTGCAAGTGTAAAATAGAGAAGGTGAGAGGAAAAGAGAAGGGAGGGGAGATGTTAACTAGCTGTGTTTGCTAGAGGATTCCATTGTCGTGACGTTGTCGTCAAAGCTGTCATGTAACAAAGGTTGACAGTAGCTGTCGTTGGCAGTGTATTGTCGAAGCGACTTTTCTTTGTCTTTCTTTCCTTACCGCATAGCGCGCCTTTGCCCGTGTCGTTCGACATTTTGTCTGTACAGAGCTTTTGATGGACTCTCAAATCTGTTATTGTCCCGATGGTTAATGAGCGTACCTGATAATCATTCAGATTTTCTTTAATTGGTGTGTTGGTTGTCTGTAGGCATATCTCGCTTCGCCATTAAAGTCTCATGTACCCTTCTCTCTCTCTCTCTCTCTCTCTCTCTCTCTCTCTCCTCCTCTCTCTCTCTCTCTCTCTCCTCTCCCCCCTCCTCCTCCTCCTCTTCTGTTTGTGTGTATGTATATATCTATATCCATATCTATCTATCTTTCTATCTATCTATCTGTCTGTCTGTCTATCTATCTATCTATCTATCTATCTACTCTACGTATGTACCTACCTACCTACCTGTCTCTCTCTCTATATCTGTCTGTCTCTGCGACTCTCTCTCTCTCCTCTCTCTCTCTCTCTGTTCACACACACACACACACACACACACACACCACGCACGCACGCACGCACGCACGCACGCACGCACGCACCACCCACACACACACACACACACACACACACACAGATCTATCTTCCTGACTAAACATACGAAGGTCACCATCAGTAAGTTTCGTCGTTCCTAATCCACCTGTGAAATAGGTATCGTCTGTATTCAGCGTTCATATGTGTGTGTGTGTGTGTGTGTGTGTGTGTGTGTGTGTGGCGCGCGCGCGCATGTGTGTGTGAGTGTTCGCGCGCGTGTGCGTGTGTCTTTCAATTGTTAGTATTATTTTTTCATTGTTAAGTTGACGCAACCCAAAAAATCGACCGAAGAAGAGGATGATGATGATGGTGATGAGAGAAGATGATGATGAAATGAAGAAGAAGAAGAAGAAGAGAAGAAGAAGAAGAAGAAGAAAATGATGATGATGATGATGAGATGATGATGATGACGATGACGATGATGAAGGAGAAGAGAGAAGAAGGAGAAGAAGACGAAGAAGGAGAAGGAGAAGAAGACGAAGAA
>CM065728.1:611652-614152 GCA_033310375.1 Conus canariensis | reverse complement strand
GAGAGAGAGAGAGAGAGAGAGAGAGAGAGAGAGAGAGAGAGAGAGAGTCCATCGTTTTCTCTTTTTTGTAAAAGAGACAAATTACGTAAACACTTTAATATTACATCAGTGTTACATTCCAATCAAATTTGGATATACAATGGGAGAGAGAGAGAGAGGAGAGAGAGGAGAGAGGAGAGAGAGAGAGAGAGAGAGAGAGAGAGAGAGAGAGGATTTTCTTTGTGTTCCCTCTTTTGCCAAGGAAAGAGAAAAAATTATACGCATACATGTCAACATTACATCAGTGTTACATTCCAAGCAAATTCGAATATACAATGGAAGAGGAGAGAGAGAGAGAGAGAGAGAAGAGAGAGAGAGAGAGAGAGAGAGAGAGATGACATCCATGATTTCAAATAGCAAAGAAATGCTTGACCATGCAAAGTATGTGTAGCAAACATGTTAGTATTCACAAGAAGTAAAAGATTATTGAGAGAGAGGGGCCCCGGGAGAAGGGGGGGGGGGGAGGGGGTCCGCAAGAGAGAGAGAGAGAGAGAGAGAGGAGAGAGAGGAGAGAGTGGGGAGATTTTCCATGGTTTCAAAGAGCAAGAATATACATTGTCATACAAACTACAAAACAGTAAACACCCTAGTATTCGCTAATACAGATTGTTGTTAAACACAGAAAGAAAGAAAGAGAGAGACAGGGAGATAGAGTATGTGAGAGACAAGAAGAAGAAGAAGAAGAGAAGAGAAAAGAAGAAGTAGAAGAAGAAGCAGAAGAAGAAGAAGTAGAAGCAGAAGAAGAAGTAGAAGAGGAAGAAGAAGAAGAAGAAGAAGAAGAAGAAGAAGAAGAAGAAGAAGAAGAAGAAGAAAAAAGAAGGGGGTGAAGATGTCCATTGTTATAAGCACACAGGAAAAGGAGCAAAAGAGATTTCTTTCATTGTCTCGAAGCTTTTCATCATCAACATCAATTCTACGCGAAGACAATAAGAATGAGAAACAGAGCGACTGACAGACAGAGGAAAACAGAGAGAAAGTAGAAGGGAGGGAGGGAGAGAGGCGGGGAGGTATGGGAGGGGAGAGTCAGAGGAGAGAGAGAGAGAGAAGAGAGAGAGAGAGAGAGAGAGGACACAAACAGACGGAAACAATGACATATCAACTCCAAAACAGCGGGTATCTATTTGTCTGGTTCAGTGCGTTGCTTTTCAGCGGGTATCTATTTCTCTGGCTCAGTCGTTGCTTTTCAGCGGGTATCTATTTCTCTGGCTCAGTGCGTTGCTTTTCAGCGGGTATCTATTTCTCTGGCTCAGTGCGTTGCTTCATGGCTTTAACAGACGTCACCTTAGCGCCCTCACCTTAAACAGACAATGCCACAACGGACGTCGCCTCAACACACATTACCGTCATGGACATCACGTGTGCAGACGTTACCTCAACGGACCGTCGCCTGCACAGACGTTACCTCAACGGACCGTCGCCCGCACAGACGTTACCTCAACGGACCGTCGCCCGCACAGACGTTACCTCAACGGACCGTCGCCTGCACGGACCGTCGCCTGCACAGACGTTACCTCAACGGACCGTCGCCTGCACAGACGTTACCTCAACGGACCTAACTTTAAGGGACGTCGCCTGTACGACAGGGACGTCGCCTTAAACGGACATTACCACAATGGACGTCGTCTCAACGGACATTACCACAATGGACGTCGTCGTAACGGACATTACCTCAATGGACGTCGTCGTAACGGACATTACCAAATGGACGTCGTCTTAACGGACATTACCTCAATGGACGTCGTCTTAACGGACATTACCTCAATGGACGTCGTCTTAACGGACATTACCTCAATGGACGTCGTCTTAACGGACATTACCTCAATGGTCGTCGTCTTAACGGACATTACCCAATGGACGTCGTCTTAACGGACATTACCTCAATGGACGTCGTCTAACGGACATTACCTCAATGGTCGTCGTCTTAACGGACATTACCTCAATGGACGTCGTCTTAACGGACATTACCACAATGGACGTCGTCTTAACGGACATTACCTCAATGGTCGTCGTCTTAACGGACATTACCACAATGGACGTCGTCTTAACGGACATTACCTCAATGGACGTCGTCTTAACGGACATTACCACAATGGACGTCGTCTTAACGGACATTACCTCAATGGACGTCGTCTTAACGGACATTACCTCAATGGTCGTCGTCTTAACGGACATTACCACAATGGACGTCGTCTTAACGGACATTACCACAATGGACGTCGTCTTAACGGACATTACCACAATGGTCGTCGTCTTAACGGACATTACCACAATGGACGTCGTCTTAACGGACATTACCACAATGGACGTCGTCTTAACGGACATTACCTCAATGGACGTCGTCTTAACGGACATTACCTCAATGGTCGTCGTCTTAACGGACATTACCTCAATGGACGTCGTCTTAACGGACATTACCACAATGGACGTCGTCTTAACGGACATTACCTCAATGGTCGTCGTC
>CM065728.1:604152-606652 GCA_033310375.1 Conus canariensis | reverse complement strand
AGACAATGAAAACGAAAAACGAATAATCACTGAGGCCTATCTCTTCAAATTGGGCGCATTTTTCGAGTTATTCTGTGACGAAAGTAGTGTATGTTGTTATTTCTTTCTCTGTTTTCTGAACTTTTATGAGAATAACGCGTGATTTCTTTCCGTATTTTCCGTTTTTTGTTTTTTTGTTGTTGTTTTTTAAGAAGAAGAATTCAGTAGTTAGACTAATGTATGTTATCATTTTTCAGTAATTTCTTAATGTTCAAGAGAAATATATTGATGAAAATTGTGAACAGAAAATTCTGTTGGCTTTCTTCTTGCTTTCAAAGCATTCTCACGACTCAACTGGAAAGAAGACACACTGAGAAGACTATTTTACATTTTCCCAAGAGGGGGGCGTCAGAGTGGTTCTATTCACTGAATTGGGTAATGACCAGTAGAGGGCTGATTGCTGATAAGAAGCGGAGATAGAAGAATTTTCTAAGCATCGGGCCGGACTTTTAAAGTGACATATGAACCGAAATAGATAACGGGAACGGAACGTAGAACTTCTTCGCCCGTAACTTCAATACGTGCTGAAGCAAGCTTATGTGTCCGCTTACGGCCCCCATTTAAGAAAAACAATATGGATACAAATACAATAAATCAATGGTGTGTGACCTAGTGAGACATCAATACTTTACGCATGTAAGGATATTCTCTACATTTCTTTTCTTTTTCTAACTGAATTCACTCCCGAGAAAAAAAAAAATTCATTTTCCTTTTGTCTGTCTTTTTTTTTCTCAAGGGGGCGGGGGGGGGGGGGGGGGGGTATGGAAAGAGAGGTCCTCCATTATAACTTAGTTTGCTTCAACCTTTGATGAGGAGAAAACACAAAATGTTACATTAAGACCTAGGGAGCGAGGGAATACTTTTTTTTTTTTTTTTTTTTTTTAATGATTACTGCTCCTCGCAGGTTTTCACGAACCTTTTCTAAGTTGAGCCTACAAGACAACACCCGAATTTTTACTCCCTCTTTTGACTCGAACAGATGACCATAGAGAACGAGCGAGAACGCGAGAGAGGGGTCAAGGTGTACCCAAAGAAACGACACACCAGTTGAACGGGGTGGGCTTGGCGAGGCGGACACACACACACGCATTTGTCGTCATGTCTCGGCCAAGGACGCCAGCGTGTGTTGACTCTGGTCGGTTCCGTGGCTGAATTTTAGTTTGAAAAACTAGGGACAGGCACCTGTGACAATTGACTTACAAACCTTACGATCCACAACAGAAGTTTGGCGACTTTTAAGAAACTACTAATCACAAGAAGTGGAGAGGGCTTGCACCAGAGAAGTCATTAACTGCGGAATAGTTCGAATGTTCACTTCGATCTAAAAAAAAAAGTGTGCAGACGAAGTGTTTGAAGTGAATTATCTCACTGTAGGTTTCAAAACTGATAACATTGTCGACTGGCGAGAACTCTATTTTGGGTCGTTGGTGGCTGCGGTAATGTTGACAAACTTTGAGAAAAAAAGAAGAAGAAAAATTGGCCACTCCCTCAACCAGTCTGTTCCATCTGGTCAGGCGAGTGACGTATTGGCGGCTGTGGACAGCCACAGGTGACAGGACGAAGCAGACGTGTTTGGCTGTCACCGAGACAGTTACTGGATTGTCGCTGTTGTCTGCAGCGCCAAGTGTCGAGGTGAGTAGTGGTGGTGTGTGTGTGTGTGTGTGTGTGGGGGGGGGGGGGGGGGGGGGGGGAAGGGGCAGGTTGGATTCAGGTGCAAAAGGGATCAGCTGTATACTACGTCTCTCAGTGTGTGGTTAAGGTGTGTTGGAAGGTGATATCCGTGTTTGGTTGTTCTTTTTTTTTCTTTCTGCGACAGCTGAAGTGTTTAGTGAACGGTGTGTGTGTGTGTGTGTGTGTGTGTGTGTGTGTGTGTGTGTGTGTGTCGCGCGCGCGCGCGCGCGCGCGCACGCGCGCGTGCGCGCTGTCTCTGTCTCTCTCCCTCTCTCTGTCTGTCTCTGTCTGTCTGTCTGTGTCTGTCTGTCTGTCTGTCTGTCTGTCTGTCTGTCTGTCTCTTCTCTCTCTCTCTCTCTCTCTTTCTCCCTCTCTCTCTCTCTCTCTTTCTCTGTGTGTCTGTCGGTGTGACTCTGTGTGTGTGTGTGTGTGTGTGGTGTGTGTGTGTGCGCGCGCGCGCGCACATTGTGTTTGTGTGTGTGTGTGTGTGTGTTGTCTGTGTGTGCGCCTTTGTGTGTCTGTTATATCTGTGTGTTCTTGCGGTGTGTATGTGTGTGTGTGTGTGTGTGTGTGTGTGTGGTGTGAGAGAGAGAGAGAGAGAGAGAGAGAGAGAGAGAGAGAGAGAGAGAGATACGGCTATTTTATTCAGTAATAGGCCATAGCCCCTATTGAAGGGGGTGCAACAAGAAATCGTTCCAAAAGAAATGTAATACAACTGTTCAAAATTGATATGTTAAGAAACAAACACAGAACGTAGCTTAAACGCTTTCTGTAGATAACTGGACAGACG
>CM065728.1:586652-594152 GCA_033310375.1 Conus canariensis | reverse complement strand
AAGTAATCTCACATGACATACATCATGCCATATTCTGATCTCCACAGACCTAGTGTCAAAGTAATCTCACATACATACATCATGCCATATTCTGATCTCCACAGACCTAGTGTCAAAGTAATCTCACATGACATACATCATGCCATATTCTGATCTCCACAGACCTAGTGTCAAAGTAATCTCACATCATACATCATGCCATATTCTGATCTCCACAGACCTAGTGTCAAAGTAATCTCACATGACATACATCATGCCATATTCTGATCTCCACAGACCTAGTGTCAAAGTAATCTCACATACATACATCATGCCATATTCTGATCTCCACAGACCTAGTGCAAAGTAATCTCACATCACATACATCATGCCATATTCTGATCTCCACAGACCTAGTGCAAAGTAATCTCACATTACATACATCATGCCATATTCTGATCTCCACAGACCTAGTGTCAAAGTAATCTCCAATTACATACATCATGCCATATTCTGTTCTCCACAGACCTAGTGTCAAAGTAATCTCACATCACATACTCATGCCATATTCTGATCTCCACAGACCTAGTGTCAAAGTAATCTCACATCACATACATCATGCCATATTCTGATCTCCACAGACCTAGTGTCAAAGTAATCTCACATCACATACATCATGCCATATTCTGATCTCCACAGACCTAGTGTCAAAGTAATCTCACATACATACATCATGCCATATTCTGATCTCCACAGACCTAGTGTCAAAGTAATCTCACACTACATACATCATGCCATATTCTGATCTCCACAGACCTAGTGTCAAAGTAATCTCACATACATACATCATGCCATATTCTGATCTCCACAGACCTAGTGTCAAAGTAATCTCACATCACATACATCATGCCATATTCTGATCTCCACAGACCTAGTGCAAAGTAATCTCACATTACATACATCATGCCATATTCTGATCTCCACAGACCTAGTGTCAAAGTAATCTCACATTACATACATCATGCCATATTCTGATCTCCACAGACCTAGTGTCAAAGTAATCTCACATCACATACATCATGCCATATTCTGATCTCCACAGACCTAGTGTCAAAGTAATCTCACATCACATACATCATGCCTATATTCTGATCTCCACAGACCTAGTGTCAAAGTAATCTCACATCACATACATCATGCCTATTCTGATCTCCACAGACCTAGTGTCAAAGTAATCTCACACACATACATCATGCCATATTCTGATCTCCACAGACCTAGTGTCAAAGTAATCTCACATTACATACATCATGCCATATTCTGATCTCCACAGACCTAGTGTCAAAGTAATCTCACATACATACATCATGCCATATTCTGATCTCCACAGACCTAGTGTCAAAGTATCTCACATCACATACATCATCAATCGCCATATTCTGAATACTCCACATGACCTCATTTGCTCATAAATAAATCTCACATCACATACATCATGCCATATTCTGATCTCACAGACCTAGTGTCAAAGTAATCTCACATCACATACATCATGTCCTATTCAGATCTCCACAGACCTAGTGTCAAAGTAATCTCACACCACATGCATCATGCCATATTCTGATCCTCTACAGACCTAGTGTCAAAGTAATCTCACATTACATACATCATGCCATATTCTGATCTCCACAGACCTAGTGTCAAAGTAATGTCACACCACATACATCATGCCATATTCTGATCTCCACAGACCTGTGTCAAATCTCACATCACATACATCATGCCATATTCTTATGTCCATATTTAATAGAAATTTGTTTAGATTTCCGTCCGCAGTCGCCTCACTTTGCTACTAATATAAACAAACAAGTTACAAGACAAAACACGACGCGTTTGGACCTGTTAGGTCTTCTTGAGGCAAGAAAAACAACATTGAGGACAATGACCACGAAAAACGAGCAATCACTTCTCCAATCCGGCGGAAGGTGGGCAGTGAATGAAAACGAGGTCGTTGGGATGCTGACAATGCGAGTTGAAATGATAACGATGATAATTATAAAGATGTAGTGAGCAATATTAATGACAGTAATGATGATGGTGATGGAAAAAAAAAGTATTGAAAAAAAATAAGCTGATGGTATCTGACCCCCCCCCCCCCCCCCTCCGTACTACCCTCACTCCGGCCTAAAATAATAATAATGATAATAATAATAATGATTATTCATGGAGCTTAATCTTGCACCATAAGCCCTAAGCGCTTACAAATACAGAAAAGGTTTTCTCCGGGCCACTTCCCCACGTGTTTATGCATACAATAAAAAAAGGAATCACCAACGACGGACAAACACACGCACACTCTTTTTGTTGCTGTTGTTGTTGTTGTTTTCTTTTTGAACAGAGTTGTGGATTGCATCCGGCTAGCCAGTTTTTACGCCAAGGGAGAAGAATCGAATTAACAAGTTATTGCTGCGTGTTCTGCATCGTTTGTTTTGGTTTTTTGTTTGTTTGTTCGTTTTATAGCGTTTTGCCCAGTGCTTCCTTTCTTATGCATCCCAGTACTGATTAACTGTTACCCGCAATGATAAATAGTGGTCTCTCTCTCTCTCTCTCTCTCTCTCTCCTCTCTCTCTCTCTCTCTCTCTCTCTCTCTGTTTCTCCCTCTCTCTCTGTCTCTCTCTCTCTCTGTCTCTCTTTGAGGCGCGCGCGCGTGCTCTGTGTGTGTGGTGTGGTGTGTGTTTGTTGTGTTGTGTGTGTGTGTGTGTGTGTGTGTGTGTGTGTGTGTGTGTGTGTGGTAATGTCAATAGGTAGGTGGGAGAGCCTGTTGGTCTGTCTGTCTGTGTGTCCATGTGCTTGGTTGTGTGCGTGTCCGTGTGAGTGTACGTACATGTATGTATGTGTGTGTGTGTCTGTGTGTCTGTGTGTCTGTGTGTGTGTTCCTGTCCGTGTCCGCATTGACGTGTGTAGTATGTGTGTGTGTGTGTGTGTGTGTGTGTGTGTGTGTGTTAGTGTGTGTGTGTGTGTCGCGCGCGCGTGCGCACGCGCGCGTGTATATGTGTGTGTGTGCGCGCGTGCGCGCGAGCGGGCGCACGCGCGCATGTGTGTGTGTGTGTGTGTGTGGCGCGCGCGCGCGTGGATGTGCGTGCGTGCGTGTTTGTGTGTGCGTGTGTGTGCGCGCGCACGTAGGCGCGCGTGCTTAACAGCTGTGGAAGGGGAGGGAGAATGTTTAAGCTGCAATGCAATGGCCGCACCCACAGCACCGCGCCTGTGTCTGTGTGATGCCAGTGTATGGTGGGTGGTCTGTAATGGGCCCTGTCCTTGACACATTACTCCCTGAAATACAGGCTGGGCAATACTTGATCAACGGCACGTAGCCCACATCCACTCTCCCGTGTGTGTGTGTGTGTGTGTGTATGTGTGTGTGTGTGTGTGTGTGTGTGTGTGCGCGCGTAGCGTGCGTGTGTGTGTGTGTGTGTGTGTGTGTGTGTGTGTGTGTGTGTGTGTGAACGTGAGCGTGTCTGTGTCTGTGTCTGTATGTACGCACACGTATGTGTCTGTCTGTATACGTCTATGCGAGTGTATGTGTGTGTGTCTGTCTATATATACTACTGGCAAAAACTTAAGGGCCAGTTCTCATTTTGACGTCCCTTTTTGTTCTTGTAATCATAGACCTGAAACTAATTAACAATTACCCAAACCCGGTTACAAACATTGACCAGATAGACGTCAATGGTTCACAACACCAAACAACCCACTGCTTTACATAATGGGGTTCAGCTGCACGTGCCAAAAGCATGACAAATCTGTAATGTGAGTGGCTGTGGTAGCAGATGTGTTTGGAAAAAAAAGGGCGAAGTGTCCATGTTAATTCATGATGCATGTGCAAGGCACGTCTAAGGTGAACACATTTCAGCCGTCTTTGGCTATAAATCACTGGACCGAATGGCCTTTCAACCAGTTCAAAAAGCATGGCACATAGGCAAGGACTGGACACTGCAGATTGTGGACGGCCTTTCAAGCTAGTTCAAAAAGCATGGCACATAGGCAGAGACTGGACACTGCAGATTGTGGACGTGCCTTTCAACCAGTTCAAAAAGCATGGCACATAGGCAGAGACTGGACACTGCAGATTGTGGACGTGCCTTTCAACCAGTTCAAAAAGCATGGCACATAGGCAAGGACTGGACACTGCAGATTGTGGACGCGCCTTTCAAGCTAGTTCAAAAAGCATGGCACATAGGCAAGGACTGGACACTGCAGATTGTGGACGCGCCTTTCAAGCTAGTTCAAAAAGCATGGCACATAGGCAAGGACTGGACACTGCAGATTGTGGACGCGCCTTAGCGTTGATTGACGAGGGGATTTCGGGCCGCGAGGTTACCAGGCGACTCAACGTGTCTCACTCCGTCATCCAACGTCTCCTAGAGAGGTTCCAGGTCACTGGAAGTGTACAGGATCGGCCTCGACCAGGTCCTTCTTGGTGTACCAACAGACAGGATGACTGATTCCTCATGCTGTCCGCCCTACACAATCGGACCGTCACCTCATCCACCCTGAGGCGTGAGCTCATGCAGGCTTCGAACGTGAATGTCAGCAGAAGGACAGTTTGCAACCATTTGCACGAGTTCTCGCTGTCTTCCCGGAGACCAGCGGTCCGAGAACCCCCAACTCCAGGTCACCGCAGAACCCATGCAGACTGGTGTCCTCAGCACGTTCGCTGGACGAGGCAGCAGTGGTCTCAGGTTCTGTTTTCTGATGAGTCCCGCTTCTGCTTGGCCTTCAACGACGGCAGGACCCGAGTGTGGCAAAGGGCGAGAGAACGTTTTCTTGATGCCACAGTTCGTGAGGTGGATCGCTACGGAGGGGGTTCTGTCATGGCCTGGGGTGGCTTCAGTCATCAAGACAGAACTCCCCTTTACGTCATTCAAGGCATGCTGACAGGGGTACGGTGCCGTGATGAGATTGTGGCCCCTCTGATCCAGTCCTCTCTTCAGGCCATGGGTGACGCTGCTGTTCTGCAAGACGACAATGCCCGGCCCCACTGAGCCCGTGTCGTGGACGATTATCTACAGCAAGAGGGGATCATCAGGATACTCGTTCTCCCTATCTGGCTCCAGTTGAGCACCTCTGGGATGTCCTTGACTGGAGGGTAGCCAACAACCACCCCCCTCCTGTTGACGTGGCCCAGCTCAGTCTTTTTTCCTTCAGCAGGAGTGGCAGGCCATACCACAGGACACTCTACAGACCCTGGTGGACTCCATGCGTCGACGCTGCGCTGAATGCCTGGCAGCAAACGGTGGCCACACGCGGTACTGAGTGGTGCAGTTTTCACCGGTGGCTTTGGTGACTTTGCTGAAGAAGGGGGACTGGACAGTAAAGCAGTTTCACCGGTGGCTTTGGTGACTTTGCTGAAGAAGGGGGACTGGACAGTAAAGCAGTTTTCACCGGTGGCTTTGGTGACTTTGCTGAAGAAGGGGGACTGGACAGTAAAGCAGTTTTCACCGGTGGCTTTGGTGACTTTGCTGAAGAAGGGGGACTGGACAGTAACGCTCACTGCTGGCGTCCGATTCCTTGATTTCGTTCAATGTTGAAATGAATTTGGTGTTGAATAAACTTTCATCATTCTGAGACAGTTTTTCTTTAAATTGACGGTGCTGTTGTGCCCTGGGAGACGTCGTTGAAAGTGGCCCTGAACTTCTTGCTAGTGTTGTTATATATATATATATATATATATATTCTTGTTAATAAAAAAAGTTAAGGACCAACATTGAGAATGCACAAAAACTTAAAAAAATTCACAAATATTCAATTGTACCGCCTTTGTGGTCCAAACAAATTGAACCACACGCACAAATTGATAGTGAATGCGGCAACTGCAATTTTGTGGCACACATTTCTCACGCGCCTTGAAAAACACGTGTCGCGACTTGTCATTTTTGGAACAAATTGGGGTGAATTTCTGATGTGCTTGGGATCCGAGGAGCATGTGCTGAATCAAAATTCATGTGAAGCACGAGCTAAATCAGGCTGTAGGTCATAAAGTATGCTCAACCAAATGTCTTTAAAAGCCACTGTACTGGCGAAAAATGCAATGCAACAGCATGCCTCCACGTCGAAGACTGAACGAGCTGGATCGAGGAAGAGCAATAGGATGGCTCCAAGAAGGAGTTGCAGTCCGGGAAGTGGCACGGAGACTTGGGGTATCACACTCTATTGTTATCAGACTCGGACAACGCTTTCAAGACACAGGAAGAGTGCAAGAACGACCACGCTCTGGTCGACCCAGAATAACAACACCACGACAGGACCGATACATTGAAAGGCAGGCCACACAAGAAAGAACAGCAAGTGCAAACAACAACAGACGTCGCCTTAGAGATGCCACCAACACTGTTGTCAGTGATCAGACCATACGAAACCGCCTACACGCCGCTAACCTCCGTGCTCGACGACCAGCCATAAGACCTCGTTTGACTGATGCCCACAGAGCAGCACGCCGAGTATGGTGCACGCAGCACGTGAGATGGACACATGAACAGTGGGCTAACGTGATGTTTACAGACGAGTCGCGGTTCTGCCTGGATCCCACCGATAGACGGAACAGGGTCTGGAGAGGCCGTGGGGAGCGTTTTGCAGAAGAAGCTGTCCTGGAAAGGAACCGCTATGGTGGGGGATCCTTATGATTTGGGACGGCATAAGCACACGCTACAGAACGGTTCTCTACAATGTGGCAGGGAATTTGAATGATGTTCGCTACTAAACAGAGATTTTGCAACCCCTGGTGCTGCCAGCCCTTCAACAGCTTGGACCTCAGGCAGTCTTTCAAGACGACAATGCACGGCCCCATCGCACCAGAGCAGTAAACACGTTTCTACAAGCTGCTGGTGTCAACAGAATGCAGTGGCCCGCAAATAGCCCAGACCTGAACCCCATCGAACATCTTTGGGATGAGCTGGGCCGGAGACTGCAGCAGCGTCGTCCTCCTCCTGCTAACCTGGGTCAGCTGTTTGAGTCACTCCAGCAGGAGTGGGCTGCTGTCCCCCAGGCCTTTCTGCACACACTGGTGAACTCCATGCGACAACGGTGCCTTGAATGCCTTGCCAATAACGGGGGACACACACGTTATTAACCATGACATCGAACAAACACTCCTCCTGTGACTTTCAAATTTGGGGGTGGGGGTGTTTGTACTGCGCTCGATTCCAGTTTGTTGATTCCTCGGACTTGTCATTGTCTTTACACACTTTTCACATATTCAATAAATTCATGTTACACTTGGAGATTGATCACTTCCCAATTTTCTTTTTTGTAAGTCAGTGAAATGTTGGTCCTTAACTTTTTTTGAACAGTATATATATATATATATATATATATATATAATACATACATACACATATCTGTGTGTGTGTGTGCGCACGTATGTACACCCGCATGCGCTTGTGTGTGTGTTTGTGTGTGTGTGTGTGTGTGTGTGTGTGTGGGCACGCGCGTGCGTGTGCAGGTGCGCGTGTGTGTGTATGCGTG
>CM065728.1:574152-581652 GCA_033310375.1 Conus canariensis | reverse complement strand
GCCGGGAAAAGCCCATCTTATTGCGTTCTTGTTTTTGTAAATGACGACATCAAAGTTACACTTTGACAGTTGAAAATACCGAACGAAACAACCGACCAAAAAGTAAAAAAAACAAAACAAAAAACAACAATAATTACATTAATAACAAGAACGTAAAGAAACAAGCAGTATCTTTTTCTGTCCCGAAGACAGAAACTGGTGTGATACAGTTATGCCGTGAACATTCTGTGTGATACAGTTATGCCGTGAACATTCTGTGTGATACAGTTATGCCGTGAACATTCTGTGTGATACAGTTATGCCGTGAACATTCTGTGTGATACAGTTATGCCGTGAACATTCTGTGTGATTGTCACGGTCGCTAAGCCGGACGGCCCTACCACCCTTACCCACGCCTATCACACACTAGGTCAGACAACACAGCACACTAACACAGTTTTACAATCACGCACGCTTCTTTATTTCACACACACTCCATGGCGCCACCACTCACGCACATCCACAACTGCACACAAGTATCCCAATTCCCGCTGACTCACCCTACTCTACTATAATGACCTGGAAGACCCTAACCTAACCTAAAACACCAGTTACAGTATATCACTGTGACCTGGGGACACAGTGATAGCCCGCACATGTGGTGACCAACTACTAGGGACAAGGATTTACCAAAGGGACTCTAATCTCTTAACGACCGCTACCACCCACACCTCTCCCCAGGACTCGCCCTTCCCTTTTAACCCGGGACCACTACCAAACTGGTCGCTGCGTCCCTAAGGGAGGCAACGACAAGTACCCTACACTGTGCCGGCCACTACGTCCTAAAAGGAGGCAGTAGCTAACACCCCTAACCCTACTGCCTAACGCTACACCCCTTCTATCACAAACATGGGACAACCCATCCCGGCCCGGAAAACTCCAGTCCTCGGCGCTGTACGGGGCCCCTCACAGGCTGACACCTCCCCGGAAGACTCTGCACCCCGGCGCTGTCCGTGGCTCCTCCGCGGCCCGACACCCTCCCCGAAGACTCTGCACCCCGGCGCTGACCGTGGCTTCCCGCAGTCTGACTCCTCCCCCGATGGGCACGACCCCCAACGCACACACACACCAGACACCCTCTCGACGAGTCTGGGGCTCGAAGGACGCCTCCTCTGAAGGCCCCGTCGGACACTGAGGGTGAAAAAGGCCTGGTGCAGCGCCCTCTCACAGGACGCCTGAACAGGGAAGAGGAACCAGTGCCGGAGAACTCCCGGAAGAGCACCGGTAGCTGGAGAAGAGCTGCCCCACAGAAGGCAGACGGCCTGGGTGGTCTCCCTCTCCCGGGAAAAACAATAGGCACTGGAAAGCGCCGCTCACCTGCCGGCACGCGGCAGTAGACTGCGGTGATCTGGCCCCAGCCTCAGGACGGAACAGGATACCTGCTGACACAACTGTAGGCCACTACTGTAGTGTTGCTACTACCCGAGTCATCAAGGCACATAGGCTACTTGGTAAAGCTTTAACTCTCCATCTCCTTGCCTACTTCCCACTCGGGCACGAGAGTGACCCCTTAAATTTCGAATACATCCCCCAACCCATTACTCACTTTGGGGTTATAAGACCCATTTCCTGCCAACCCTTACAACAGCGGTAAAACAATATTCTCCCTGAGCCCATCCACGCTATTACATATGAAATTATGAATCACCCCAATTCTCGGAAAAGAAAAGAAAACTAAGCGATCCCAACGCGGACTTCATGGGCCCCTTAGGAAATGCTACGTAATCTAGGAAATGGGCAGTTTCACAAGGAAACGTCTCCACATAATGATCAGTAGCAATACACATCTCTCAAAAAAAAAACTTATCAATTTCATCGGTTTACAGTTCCAGCATGTTCACACAAGAGAATCGGCTCGCAGCCACAATCCTTCACATTACCCCTCTTTGCACTGTCAATTATAATCATATATCAAAAACATGATTTGTTCGCCAAAATTTCCATCCAGCACCTCACTCTCATGTCATCTCTTGTCAGATAACCCAGTGGTTAATCCTTGTTATGCCAACACAACCACACTTCATACAATATTACATGCTGCACATCATCCGTTTTTATCCTATCGACTGCTAAGCTACTCGCCTTAAACTTTACCTTCCCCTTCTTTCCGACTACTAAATTTCATAATGGGACTGTCTCCCCACAACCTAAGACATCTTTCTCTAACCCCGTTCTGTCACAAACACATACATCCCTGCATGTGTGACGACTGTCACTTGTATTACAAAAACTTCTACCCTATGGACTCGCTATCCTGTACCAAATGCGAACGTCACAGATACAGTCCGCACGCGCACGACACCCGCGTCGAGAACCCTGACTCGTAACGAAAGTGAAAAGACACCAATATAAGTTGAATGGTTACGACCGTACCCCAGTGTAAACCACTCGACCACAAATTGGCCTTAGCCCTACTACACAGTTAACCGATTCCAATGCTGTGCAGGTCAACTACGAAATCGTAAATCAATTTCAACGAACTATTACTATTTATGACTGAAATTGAGCACAACCCCTTTATGATTCACGCAGACACATCCGCACCTGACTCATATTATGATCCTCAACAAAAAGCAACCTCGTATTACCTTCTCATTGAACACACGGAAATTAACCTAGACAAACCACAAACAATATCTACATCACCGCCCATCAACGGTTATTATATCGAACCCACATTGTCTAGCCAAACTGTCACATGACAATCGAACTCAGGAACCACTATGTACACTACTTACAGAATATACCGAAAAGAGGTAACAACACAAACCGGCTGACAACAAATTCCAATCACGGAACCAAGACAACATCATACCAGACAACCAGTATACGCAACGAACACCATACAACTAATCCCAACCTGAGACAACTACAGTACAACTCGCCATAATACAAGACAACACAACGAACTACAGCACAACGAACCTAACAGATCACCAACCTGGACATACAGACGATCAACCACACCAGTTCTGCAACTGGCTGACAGTGGCTGCTAACAAGGACGACACCGACTCAGCACAGGCCAAGGGCACCCAACCCCGACGAGGACCTGGCACTAACTATGACTCGAAGTCACTCTTCAAAACTAACGGCGCTGCCGCCGCACCTACAAGGAGTACGTCCACTCCGACGAACACCAGGGACCGAAGTGAAGCTGCCCCAACACATTCCGCCCTGGTCGGAATCAAGCGAACTCTACTCACCACACAAAACAACGATTGGTCAGAGAAGTGTATCCCTCCGCAGAGCTGACACGCCTGACCAACGGACTAGTTGTTGCTCGTGCAACAACACGACAATTTACCACAACTCACAGACTTGACAACACAACAACAGCCGATATCCTGCCCCGCCTTCTCTGGTGTAGAACCAAAGTAACAAAAGGGTAACAGTCGGGAACGAAACCAACTTCCTCCTACCACTCCCTCAATAAATGAAGACTGGAAGGCAAAAATACTGTATGTCCTACTTCACCTGCCCCCCTACCTAGCCTAACCTTACTACCTAGCCCCGAGGAACTTAGCCTAACTCTAGCTAACTAAACCCCAGTCTTACTCCCCCCCCCCCCGCGCGCGCACACACACACACACACACACACACACACACACACACACACACACACACACTCGCACGCATACGCGCACACGCTCTATATCTTGAATCCACACCACTCTTAAACACGTGGACGTACTGATTTAGTACCGCCGATCGGTGACAGTGATACAGTTATAACGTGAACATTCTGTGTGATACAGTTAAGCCTTGAACATTCTGTGTGATAGTTATGCCTTGAACATTCTGTGTGATACAGTTATGCCTTGAACATTCTGTGTGATAGAGTTATGCCGTGAACATTCTGTGTGATACAGTTATGCCGTGAACATTCTGTGTGATACAGTTATGCCGTGAACATTCTGTGTGATAGAGTTATGCCGTGAACATTCTGTGTGATAGAGTTATGCCGTGAACATTCTGTGTGATACAGTTATGCCTTGAACATTCTGTGTGATACAGTTATGCCGTGAACATTCTGTGTGATAGAGTTATGCCGTGAACATTCTGTGTGATACAGTTATGCCGTGAACATTCTTCTTGTGATTACTTGCACAGTGAGGCGACTACAGGCGATTATCTAAAAAAAAAATCTTTAAAAAAATGTGGACAAAAGGTGGACAAACGCCCATCTTGCGCCGAATTTGACAATGTGAAGCTGATTGCTCATTCTTCATGTTCGTTCGTCCTGAGTGTTGTTCCTCTTGCCTGAAGAAGACTAACAGGTCGAAACGCATTGCCTTGTGTCTTGTGATTCGTTTGTCCAGGTCGTTTGGCGGCGGAACCACGAACACTTTTTGAAGATTCTTTTGGTTATTTTCATGTGGTTGTGTGTGGTTTTGACTGGAGTAGACTGACATGCCATGTTTCTTTTTCAGCTGTGGTGTTTCAGGGGCACCTAAAGTGAGCGCCAGCCCCAGTGTCTGTCTGACTGTCTCTCACATCGTGGCGGCCATGAAGAGTCTCAGAAGACTGCTGTGTTGCAGAGCGGGGCACGGCGTAGGATGTACGTTGAGCCTTGGTCTGATCTGGGGTTTTTCTTGTTGTTGTTGTTGATGTTTATATCGATTTATGTATTTATTCATCTATCTATATATCTATTTGTTTATTTATTCATCCATTTACTTAATGTGTCCATATATACACACGCGCACGCACGCACGCACGCACGCACGCACGCACACACACATACACACAAACATACAGATTTACGCGCGCACGCACGCATGCAAACACACACACCACACACACCACACACACACACACACACACACACACACACACACACGCACGCATGCACGCACCCACGCACGCACGCACACACACATATACACACACACACATACACGCGCGCGCGCGCGCAGATGCAAGTGCGCACGCACGCACGCACACAGAGACGCATACACACACGCGCGCGCGCATGCACGCACGCACGCACGCGCACACACGCGCGCGCGCGCGCACGCACGCACGCACGCACGCACGCACGCACACACACATGCGCGTGTATGTGAAAGACAGAGAGAGAGACTTGACTCCCTTGTTTCGGTTGTCCATGTGTGCGATGCATATGCGTACGCACACTTCTATGTGTGTGTGTGTGTGTGTGTGTGTGTGTGTGTGTGTGTGTGTATAGACACTTCGTGGGGGTGTGCATTTTCTCGGCAATGGCCGGTGCTGGTAGAAGCAAACTAGTCAAACTGATAGCTACTATAATGAACTTTTCCAACCATCCCCTGCCCCAAGATGTCACCGAATTGGTTAAAAACGCGGCCCTTCAAACCAACGTTTTCGTCTACGCAGAAAATGAAGATCAAGCAATCGTTTTTATGAGTTTTCACCCAGGTTTTCAATGCTGCGAACTTGACCCTTTCTCAGTGTATAATTCGTCAGCCATGTTTCCTGTTTCCTGATGACATAGTTCACTGACATTTTCCTCTTTTCTTTTCTTTCTTTCTTTCTTTCTTTTCTTTCTTTTTTTTTTTTTTTTTTTTTTTGTTGTTTTGTCTGTACTTTGCTGTCAGGACGTTGTCATGTTTTTTAATAGGGCCTGTGAGGGAAAAGAAGGGCCTGCTGTCGGTCTCTTCCATCCTCTTCTCTCTCTGTCTTTCTCTCCTCTCTCTCTCTCTCTCTCTCTCTCTCTCTCTCTCTCTCTCTCTCTCTCTCTCTCTTTCTTTCCATCCTCTATCTCTTTCTCTTTCTCTCACTCTCTCTCTTCCATCCTCTTTCTCTCTCTCTCTCTCTCTCTCTCTCTCTCTCTCTCTCTCTCTCTCTCTCTCTCTCTCTCTTTCTACTACCGCCGCCACCACCACCACCACCACCATCATGATCCTCAAGATGTGTGGTTTCAGCATCAAGAAAAAAAAAAAAAAAAACTCCACCCCAGCTTCTCGCTTCAATCCTTGATTGAAATGAAAGCATGGTAGAACAGCCGGTGATGCAGGGGAGAATTGAAACAAATTGAAAAAAAGTAATTTGAAGTCACTTTGTCGGTTACCATGGACAAACAAATCCCAAGCCAAAGCACGATGCGTTTGGGCCGTCTGAGGTCTTCTTCAGGCAAGATCAACAATATTCAGAACAATGAAAATGAAGAACAAGCAATCACTTCTCTTCTCGAATTACCTCTTCAGGCAAGATCAACAATATTCAGAACAATGAAAATGAAGAACAAGCAATCACTTCTCTTCTCGAATTCAGCGCAAGATGGGCGTTAGTAAGTGATAGCTCGTTCTTCGTTGTCGTTGTCCTGACTGTTGTTTATCTGACCTGAAGGAGACCTAGGAGGGGTTGTTTATCTGACCTGGACAAGACCTAGGAGGGGTTGTTTATCTGACCTGAAGAAGACCTAGGAGGGGTTGTTTCTCTGACCTGAAGAAGACCTGGGAGGGGTTGTTTTATCTGACCTGGACAAGACCTAGGACGGGTTGTTTATCTGACCTGGACAAGACCTAGGAGGGGTTGTTTATCTGACCTGAAGAAGACCTAGGAGGGGTTGTTTATCTGACCTGAAGAAGACCTAGGAGGGATTGTTTATCTGACCTGAAGAAGGCCTAGGAGGGGTTGTTTATCTGACCTGAAGAAGACCTAGGAGGGGTTGTTTATCTGACCTGAAGAAGACCTGGGGGGGGGGGGTACTTATCTGACCTGAAGAAGACCTAGGAGGGGTTGTTTATCTGACCTGAAGAAGACCTAGGAGGGGTTGTTTATCTGACCTGGACAAGACCTAGGAGGGGTTGTTTATCTTACCTGAAGAAGACCTAGGAGGGGTTGTTTATCTGACCTGAGAAGACCTAGGAGGGGTTGTTTATCTGACCTGAAGAAGACCTAGGAGGGCTAAACGCGTCGTGTTTCGTCTTGCGTTTTGTTTAGCCATGTTAACCGGCGCAGTTACCTGAAGTTACATTGAAACTTGAGTAGACCAGGTTTGCAAAGGCTGTGTTAAGGACGTGATCACTGAGGAGAATTTCAAACGGCCGTGTGACCCGTCCATGGTATTCGCCAACGGTTGACTCATAGTCTGCGTTGACTCACTAAACTTGGTCATTGGCTTACAGTCTGCGTTGACTCACTAAACTAAGGTCATTGACTCATAGTCTGCCTTGACTCACTAAACTAAGGTCATTGGCTCATAGTCTGCCTTGACTAACTAAACTAAGGTCATTGGCTCATAGTCTGCCTTGACCCACTAAAGTAAGGTCGTTGGCTCATAGTCTGCCTTGACTCACTAAACTAAGGTCGTTGGCTCATAGTCTGCCTTGACTAACTAAACTAAGGTCATTGGCTCATAGTCTGCCTTGACCCACTAAAGTAAGGTCGTTGGCTCATAGTCTGCCTTGACTCACTAAACTAAGGTCGTTGGCTCATAGTCTGCCTTGACTCACTAAACTAAAGTCATTGACTCAT
>CM065728.1:561652-569152 GCA_033310375.1 Conus canariensis | reverse complement strand
CCTCCAAATAGTCCCATGCTTTCGATTTTAGTCTGTCTGCTTGGAACCACCTGGATTGTACCTTGATGGGCATCGGAAAGAAAATGAGGAGAATCAACATTCAGACACAGTAACAATTCTCAAAACAATCTAACTGCGTCAGTCTATAAATACCCCATTCCTTAAGCAAGGCCTTGGCGCATCAATTAATTTCTTTTTTTGGCATGCAGCCTGTGTGACCTACATGATACTGACTTTGACTTTTGTTTTTCTTCAATCAGGTGGAGGTCACTCTCCGGACACAAAGAGGGCCCCCCGGACAGCAGCGCCCCCCGGCGGAGTTTGAATATCCATGACCTTCTCTCGGACATCGGGGCAGAGGGAGGAGGGAGCCCGGGGGAGGGGGCGAAGGAGGGAGGGGGTGGGAGAGGGACTCTTGCGGACCCCGTCAAGGTGGGGAGGAGGAGGGAGGCGGAGGTGGGTGCCAGTGGGAAGGTGGAGGAGGAGAAGGAGGAGGAGGAGGAGAGGGCGCCCTCTACAGAGCTGACCAGGGCCGTTGTGAAGGAAGCGAACAGTCTGACCAGATACGTCAAGTAGGTTTGACTGGTGTGTGTGTGTGTGTGTGTGTGTGTGTGTGTGTGTGTGTGTGTGTGTGTGTGTGTGCGCGCGCGCGAACGTGAGCCTGCATTTTCATTAATGTGTTCGTAGGTGTTACATGTCATGCTTTAAAACAGTGGTTGAGTTTATTCGTTCGGCTGTCCTTCGGTGCGTGCATGCGTCAGTGTGTGTGTGTGTGCGTATGCCTTTGTATTTGTGAATGTGTGTGTGTGTGGTGTGTGTGGTGTGTGCGGGGGCGCGCGCACGACTGAGATTCGGACTTAGTGTTTCGAGAACCCGTTACAAATCAGTAAGCACAACACGGTGATAACATTATGTTAGGACATTGGACCGCGTAGAGTGACGATTGTATTTTTCATAGATATGCTGTTGTTGGCATGTTTTGTGATAGTGATTTATGTATTTTAAAAGAGAGAGAGAGGAGTGTGAGGAGTGTGTGTGTGTGTGTGTGTGTGTGTGTGTGTGTGTGTGTGTGTGTGTGTGTGTTGGGTAAAGCACATGCTTCAGCGTGTGCCTACGTGCTGTGTGTTCTTGCGGATGATGTACATGTCTGTTCACACGTGTTCCGCAGAGCCTTGAAGCTGAAACCGCACAGCAAATGGATCGTCCTTGACGTCACATCCGGAAGGTGCGAGCAGCTGCAAGCAGCGCCCTCAGACTGGAAAATTTTAGCCGTGGGGGAAGCAGCCAGTCTGAAAGGATGCAGGTAAGGGCGAGCACTCTGTTCCACGCCGGATATCCGACTGTGTCTGGGAAGAAATTATGGGGGTTCATACGGTAGACCTGATCCCCGTTTGTGAGGGGGAGCTTACGGTTGACCTGATCCCCGTTTGTGAGGGGGAGCTTACGGTTGACCTGATCCCCGTTTGTGAGGGGGAGCTTACGGTTGACCTGATCCCCGTTTGTGAGGTGGAAGCTTACGGTTGACCTGATCCCCGTTTGTGAGGTGGAAGCTTACGGTTGACCTGATCCCCGTTTGTGAGGTGGAAGCTTACGGTTGACCTGATCCCCGTTTGTGAGGGGGAGCTTACGGTTGACCTGATCCCCGTTTGTGAGGTGGAAGCTTACGGTTGACCTGATCCCCGTTTGTGAGGGGGAGCTTACGGTTGACCTGATCCCCGTTTGTGAGGGGGAGCTTACGGTTGACCTGATCCCCCGTTTGTGAGGTGGAAGCTTACGGTTGACCTGATCCCCGTTTGTGAGGGGGAGCTTACAGTTGCGCGAAGATGGGAGTCGAGTCTCGGCCACATTGACGACAACCTGGTGCAAGTGATTGCCAGGACTCTACCAAGATGCAGACGGCGCTGTTCTCGTGAAGAACAACCCAAGGAACTTCTTCCAACCAGCTGTAGAAAAGCGTTGTCAGTTCAGGTGGTCAGGACATGTACATCGTATGGATGAAAATCGTCTCCCAAAGAGACTGTTCTATGGCCAGCTGCTGGAAGGCAAGCGTTCCCATGGAGGACAACAGAAGCGCTACAAAGACACACTGAAGGCCTCACTGAAGAGCTGTAGCATCGCCCCTGCCTCCTGGGAAGAAGCTGCACAAGATCGCTCAACCTGGGGCACCATGATCAAATCCGGAGTGAAAGACTTTGAAACGAGGCGAGTGGAGGCACAGGAGCAAAAACGTCAGCTTCGGAAAAAAACACACAAAAAAAAACAAAACAAAAAACAAAAAAAAACCAGAGCAAGTACCACCTTTCAGCCTGGCTCACCTCCAAGTCTGCCCTGTCCACACTGCAACAGACTGTTCAATGCGAGGATCAGCCTGATCAGCCATCTTCGTACACACACCACCATCCAGTGACAGCAGAAGTGGTCATCTTCGCCTGCGAAGGACAAACAACGACAACAAGAGGAATGCGCCAGGGTGTTTGTATCTCACCGGGTATTCTGAGCATCAGTCTGGAGAACGACTATCATACAAGAAGCGCTCCAACACTTCGACACATTCATATCCACTGCAGGGCACAGTCTTCATTTTGCCAGTGTTCTACAGGAAGGCAGCGAAGCCACAAGCGTAGAGATCACGAAAGACAAGCAAGCGAACCGACATGCTGTCGGAGAGTTACAGCCCTTTAAAAGCCGAACAGCCCATGTGATGTCAGGCAAGCTTTTTTTTTTTTTTAAGCTGTAATCGCGATGACTTCTGGGAGTACTCAAACTGAATTTTCACTGAAAAAAAACCCATGGCGCTCTGTTGTTCTTCTTGCAAACCTCATAAACGCGTTGTGGGTTATTACTGACATTGTCTATCAAGGTTCTGTCGGAACAAACATTGTCAGTCAAGGTTCTGTTGGAACAACATTGTCTATCAAGGTTCTGCTGGAACAACATTGTCTATCAAGGCTCTGTTGGAACAACATTGTCTATCAAGGTTCTGTGGGAACAAACATTGTCTTTCAAGGTTCTGTTGGAACAACATTGTCCATCAAGGTTCTGTTGGAACAACATTGTCTATCAAGGTTCTGTTGGAACAACATTGTCTATCAAGGTTCTGTTGGAACAACATTGTCCATAAAGTTCTGTTGGAACAACATTTTCCATCAAATTCTATTGGAACAACATTGTCTATCAAAGTTCTGTTGCAACAACATTGTCTGTCTAGGTTCTTTTGGAACAACATTGTCCATCAAGGTTCTGTTGGAACAACATTGTCCGTCAAGGTTCTGTTGGAACAACATTGACTATCAAGGTTGTGTTGGAACAACATTGTCTTTCAAGGTTCTGCTGGAACAACATTGTCTATCAAGGTTCTGTTGGAACAACAATGTCTGTCAAAGTTCTGTTGGAACAACATTGCCTATAAAGGTTCTGTTGGAACAACATTGTCTATGAAGGTTCTGTTGGAACAACATTGTCTATCAAGGTTCTGCTGGAACAACATTGTCTATCAAGGTTCTGTCGGAACAACGTTGTCTATCAAGGTTCTGTTGGAACAACATTGTCCATCAAGGTTCTGTTGGAACAACATTGTCTATCAAGGTTCTGTTGGAACAACATTGTCAAGGTTGTGTTGGAACAACATTGTCTTTCAAGGTTCTGTTGGAACAACATTGTCTATCAAAGTTCAGTTGGAACAACATTGTCTTTCAAGGTTCTGTTGGAACTACATTTGTCAAGCAGATCAGTCCAGCTTGCGTGGCTGCTTCTAGGGAGTTCAGCCCCCCCCCCCCCAGTCTCATTAATAGGGAGTTCAGACACGCGAGTCTCACTTCTAGGGAATTCAGACCCTCCCCCCCCCCCCCCCCGTCTCATTTCTAGGGAGTTCAGACCCCCCCCCCCAGTCTCACTTCTAGGTGTGTTCAGGAGTTCAGACCCCCCCCCCCCAGTCCTCACTTTTAGGGAGTTCAGGAGCCAGTCTCACTTCTAGGGAGTTCAGACCCCCCAGTCTCACTTCTAGGGAGTTCAGACCCCCCCCCAGTCTCACTTCTAGGGAGTTCAGACCCCCTAGTCTCACTTCTAGGGAGTTCAGACCCCCAGTCTCACTTCTAGGGAGTTCAGATCCCCCAGTCTCACTTCTAGGGAGTTCAGACCCCCCAGTCTCACTTCTAGGGAGTTCAGACCCCCCAGTCTCACTTAGATTCAACTCTCCTAGGGAGTTCAAGACTTCTGGGTTCAGACCCAGTCTCACTTCTAGGGAGTTCAGACCCCCAGTCTCACTTCTAGGGAGTTCAGACACCCCACTCCCCACCCAGTCTCATTCTGTCAGAATCTACGAATCACACGAACTGCCGCCACAGCAAACGTCGCCATGTTGTCAAAAAGATATCCCAGAATGCTCGGACATGGCCTTGACGCTGGGACCAGTCATTTCCAGGGAGGGTTTTTTTTTTAATGATAAAGCAATGAGAGCAGTAATGTCCCTTTCATTTTTATGGGGTTTTTTATCCTCTTACTCGCAACAGAGTTCCAGGAACCCTCACTCCCACCCCGACCTCCCCCCCCCCCACACACACATATGCACGCACACACGTAGACACACCAGAGTTTACAAAAGAATCAAGAACCTTAAGTCTCCAGACAGAATGCAAAAACACACACACACACACAACACACACACACACACACACACACACCAGAGTTTACAAAAGAATCAAGAACCTTAAGTCTCCAGACAGAATGCAAAAAAAAAAAAAAAAAAGAAAGAAAGAAAGAATAATCTTGACCCGCAGCTGAAGACAACAAACAGCAAGCAGCATTACAGTGGATGAGCGGAAGGTGAAAGAGGTGGACCCCTCCAAACGGGTGGCGGGGAGGGGTGGGGGTGGGGGTGGGGGGTCATTCTGAACGAAGACAAGAGGTCAACAAAAGAGGTGTAGACCACGCCGTCCCGGACTGGTGTCTCCCAGGACATGACTCCACGTCATCTGGTGCACCAGATGTGTCAGTTTCCCAGTGAAGATAACGCTGTCAAGGTCACTGAGGATATCCGGCCTTCTGTATGGAAAACCAGGTGTGTCATCTTCCCGCTGAAGATAACGCTGTCAAAGTCACTGAGGATATCCGGCCTTGTGTATGGAAAACCAGGTGTATCAACTTCCCGCTGAAGATAACACTGTCACGGTCACTGAGGATATCCAGCCATGTGTATGGAAAACCAGGTGTGTCAACTTCCCAGTGAAGATAACGCTGTGAAAGTCACTGAGGATATCCGGCCTTTTGTATGGAAAACCAGGTGTGTCAACTTCCCAGTAAAGATAACGCTATAAACGTCACTGAAGATATCCAGCCTTGTTTATGGAAAACCAGTTGGGTCAACTTCCCGTTGAAGATAACGCTATAAACGTCACTGAGGATATCCAGCGTTGTGTATGGAAAACCAGTTGGGTCAATTTCCCAGTAAACATAACGCTGTAAACGTCACTGTGGATATCCAGCCTTGTGTATGGAAAACCAGGTCTGTCAACTTCCTGTTGAAGATACCGCTATAAACGTCACTGAGGATATCCAGCCTTGTTTATGGAAAACCAGTTGGGTCAACTTCCCGTTGAAGATAATGCTGTAACGGTCACCGAGGATATCCAGCCATGTGTATGGAAAACCAGGTGTGTCAACTTCCCGCTGAAGATAACGCTGTAACGGTCACCGAGGATATCCAGCCATGTGTATGGAAAACCAGGTGTGTCAACTTCCCGCTGAAGATAACGCTGTAACGGTCACCGAGGATATCCAGCCATGTGTATGGAAAACCAGGTGTGTCAACTTCCCGCTGAAGATAACGCTGTAACGGTCACCGAGGATATCCAGCCATGTGTATGGAAAACCAGGTGTGTCAACTTCCCGCTGAAGATAACGCTGTAACGGTCACCGAGGATATCCAGCCATCTGTATGGAAAACCAGGTGTGCCATCTTCCCAGTGAAGATACCGTTCTGCAAGTCACTATTGATATCCAGCCTTCTGTATGGAAGATCAGGCCTGTCACCTTCCCAGAAACGATAACACTCTACAAGTTATCGGTGAGATCCAGCCTTCTTTGTACAGTAAAGAGAACACTGCAAGTCACTGGTGATATCTAGTCTTCTTTTTACAGTGAAGATAACACTGCAAGTCACTGGTGATGTCTAGTCTTCTTTGTAGAAAACCAGATCTGTCATCTTTCCAGTGAAGATAACACTCTACAAGTCACTGACATGGTCCCCTCCCTACTCCCTACTATGGGCGAGAGAGCTGGACACCGTCGATGAATGTTAAGCAAAGACTCCTGGGCTTTAGAAGACAAATATTTCCGATGTCCTGTTTCAACCAAGGAACTTCGGGCATATTACAGTGCCGGCAAGTCCTTATTGAACGCTGTTGTGTCTGGCACTGCCTCGGCCTGATCTTCCCGCAAGCCTGAGCCTGCCTCCAAGAAACTTCCAGAAGACCAGTCGTTGTCAACAGACGTGTGTAGCAGCCTTAAATAGGAAGCAATCATCACCAAATGTGGTGTACGTCATAAAAAACGGATGCTGAGCTTTGTATTTAGCTGTGCTGTTTATAACTTTATTGCCCGATCTCCAGTCTGAGGTAAGCGTCGAACACCACTGGCCCTACCACGGCCAGTCTGCCCACTTGTACTGGCTGCCGAAGTGAAATCCACCACTGACGCAGTTTCTACATGATCTTCATCACTTCCACTGCTACGATTACTTTCTTGAGGCGAAAATTACTCATCAGAATCCATGTCGGCAAGATGTTGCCAATGAAGGATTTCTTCTCTCGATATTGGGCGTTTTCGATCCATTGTTATTTTAGAATCGCCTCCCCCCCCTCCAATCCCCCCCCCCCCCCCACCCAAACAAACCACAAAAAAAAAAAAAAAAAAAAAGAATCTCGCTTTGAAACTTCACATACGCAAAGAAGACCAACCCATAACAAGGGAAGCAACTCAGTTGCCACCGAAAGTGCCTACGGTGAAAGCGAACACGAGTTTTGTACCTTTAACGTCCATCCGCGTGCTGACCACGAGTATACACGTACTAGGTCACGGATGTGTTAAGGGGACAGACTGACCCCTGTTCTCAGTCCAAAGCTCGCCTGGTGCAGGCATGTGTGTGGACCAGGCCAGCTGAAGACCGCGCTACAGGGCGCAGTGGAAGGTGGGTGGTCCTGACACAGTCCTGGAGGGACAGTCTGAAGAACTGCACTGGCCCTGGCACCTCCATCCTGTTGGGTCACTTTCAATCAGTATTGATTTTCCCACAGGTTTTTAATAAAAAAACAAAACAAAACATTTATGTGAAAGTACTGGGTGGTTGTTATTGTTGCTGTTGTTGTTGAAAAAAAGGCAAAAAGAGGAAAAGGGAACACTTAAAAAGAACAAAGCAGCAACGTAGGTTTGTTGCAGTTTGAGAAGTTCTCTGTCTATGTGTACAGGAACTATTTCTTTTTAACACTTAAAAAGAACAAAGCAGCA
>CM065728.1:511652-551652 GCA_033310375.1 Conus canariensis | reverse complement strand
CAAGCTGCGCGTGGCGGAGCCCGAGCGCGTGACGTCGCCCTGGAGAGGGGTGCGGAGGACGAGCGAGGTCCGCGTGACGCTGGGCAGCATGCAGGGGCGTCTGGAGTCGGCGGGGCCCGGGAGGAGGGAGTGATGAGGACTCGCTTCGTGAGCACCTGGCCGGGAAGTGCAACGTTCCGGCCAATGGGACACGCTGGTTCCCTGGGACCCGCTGGAAACTGCCGGTGATCGGAGACATCGTGCTGATCGTCGTCTTCAACTGGAACCTCTTCTTCTGAACAACCTGGCCTTACGGAAAATGCATGCCTTTCTTCAAGTGGTGCCTCCGTCTTCCATAGGTCTTCGGCCGTGAGTAAGGTAAGTGTGCTGCTTTATACCCGCGACGCAAAGCCGTATCAGGTGTCACGCGTGAAGTCAACTCACACGTCATGTCAAAACATACACACGCACAGGCACACACACGACACACACACACACACACACGCACACACACACACACACACACACACACACACACACACACCACACACAACACACACACGCGCGCGCGCGCGGCGCGCGCGACTCCTTAAATACACCTAAAACACACCAGAAATATAAATCTTTCTGCCGTAAAATCTTAGATCGATGAAAACTGTTGATATCTCAGAAATTCAAGGGTCGCATCCGGTGGGACATCTCTGAGCAAGGTTGTCATTGAGTCTGCTGTAAAAGTGTTTATGTCTCACAACATGCAAGTCCCAACACTTAAAAAAAAACATGTTTCACTGTGAGTGGTTCATGAACATGGAATGCACCACGAAGCTTCTTCACCTGCTAAAATATAAGAACGGGTGTCTTTGGCTGTCACATTGCCTGTTGATCGGCTAGGAGTTGTTGGGAGTAAGGGAATCAACATTCATTATTACTTCAGTTCATTATTTTCTACTAAAGTATACTAATCCTATCGGCCCTTAAGAGCAGGCAATGATCCGGTGGTGTGAATGCTTGCTGGTCTCTTAGCGTGGGAACGTCTGGGGCAGGGGATGATTTGCCATGGAGGTGGCATTGCCACGGTGTTGTAAGGGTGTGCATAGGATGGACGATCGGAAGATTGACCATAATGGCTAGGTTTCTGAGGGACTCGACTTAAAAGGAAACTCATGTGAAGTCTGAATCCCATCCCATTCTACCACCACCACCCCTTGCTGTCTACACACACACGCTTGCATGCACGCACGCGCGCACACGTACGCACGCACGCACATACACACGTACACGCGCGCTCGCACACACATACACACACGCACGCACACACACACACACACGCACGCACACACACTCACACACACACACACACACACACACACACACACACACACGTACACACAAACACAGTGAGAGAGAGGGAAAAAGAGAGGAACATAAAGAAGACAGGAATGTGGGAAGGTTAGTGGACAGACATCGGAGTCTTCAAGCACAAAAAAGATCATTCAGGTGGCATCAACGCAAAGTGACAGAATATTTCTGTCAGAGGAATGACTGATAACGCAACATCACAGAATATTTCTGTCAGAGGAATGACTGATAACGCAACATCACAGAATATTTCTGTCAGAGGAATGACTGATAACGCAACATCACAGAATATTTCTGTCAGAGGAATGACTGATAACGCAACATCACAGAATATTTCTGTCAGAGGAATGACTGATAACGCAACATCACAGAATATTTCTGTTAGAGAAGTGACTGATAACACAAAATCACAGAATATTTCTGTCAGAGGAATGACTGATAACACAAAATCACAAAATATTTTTGTCAGAGGAATGACTCATAACGCGCTGACATGAAGTGGAAAATGAGTCGGTAAAACTGCCAAACACGCAGCTGTATCTCTACATGTTATCAAACAATGGCGTATAAGTGATGAGACTCAGTAGAGGGGGACTTGCCCAGTAACACTGATTTGGTTTTTATTCACCGGGGTCTGCCTCTGCTTGCGTTCGTTTTCCTTTTTGGCTGCACGTCGACTTGTGTGGACGTGTTACCTTCAGTGAAATGACTGAGAAACACAGAAACTTGTGGCAAACAGCATTGTAGGTGACCTGTGTGTGATGGTGTAGGCGTGTTACCTTCAGTGAAATGACAGACAAACACAGAAACTAGAGGCAAACAGCACTGTAGGTGACCTGTGTGTGATGGTGTGGGCGTGTCACCTTCAGTGAAATGACTGAGAAACACAGAAACTAGAGGCAAACAGTATTGTAGGTGACCTGTGTGTGATGGTGTGGAGTGGTGTGTGATGGTGTGGAGTGGTGTGTGATGGTGTGTGATGGTGGGGAGTGGTGAGGAGTGGTGGGGAGTGCAGGTCAAGACAGATGATGGAAGGTTCCAGCCAAAGGTAACGCAGAGCAAAGGGAACGCAGAGGAAGCGAAATGGAGTTTCTTCCCTTCTATTTCGCTCCAAAAGCCCCAGAAACGCCCACTCCTCGGGCTAATTGATTTGATTGAAGGAAGAGATTGACTTCCTATTGGCCGGAGTCCCTTAGAGACAGTGTGTGCTGGCAGAACTTCCTGTTGGCCGGAGTCCCTTAGAGACAGGGTGTGTGCTGGCAGAACTTCCTATTGGCCGGAGTTCCTTAGAGACAGTGTGTGCTGGCAGAACTTCCTATTGGCCGGAGTCCCTTAGAGATAGTGTGTGCTGGCAGAACTTCCTGTTGGCCGGAGTTCCTTAGAGACAGGGTGTGTGCTGGCAGAACTTCCTATTGGCCGGAGTCCCTTAGAGACAGTGTGTGCTGGCAGAACTTCCTATTGGCCGGAGTCCCTTAGAGACAGGGTGTGTGCTGGCAGAACTTCCTATTGGCCGGAGTCCCTTAGAGACAGGGTGTGCTGACAACTTCCTATTGGCCGGAGTTCCTTAGAGACAGGGTATGTGCTGGCAGAACTTCCTATTGGCCGGAGTCCCTTAGAGACAGGGTGTGCTGACAGAACTTACTATTGGCCGGAGTCCCTTAGAGACAGTGTGTGCTGACAGAACTTCCTATTGGCCGGAGTCCCTTAGAGACAGGGTGTGCTGGCAGACGGAGGCCTACATACTCTGTTGCAACTGTTGTCGCTGGCAGTGGTGAGCGATTTCCGTGCGGGGGCCGTCGTCTGTCGCTCTCTGAGCTCTGGCTCCGTGTGAACTTGAGTTTACAGTTGGGTGTTGGTCGGCCGACGATGGGCTTCGGTGTGTTTTGCCTCTTTTCACCCACCGAAAGACCTGTCTTCAGGGCCACCTGGCGGCCTTCTTCATGCTCGGGTGGCGATGGTCCTGTGCCGCGTGAAGCCGCCTCAAAGAGGGAGCAGGACGAAAGTCGCTGGAGCGCTGCACGAGTCCCTTGTAATCTGTGGTCCATGCAGACTACGGCCGAGAGGGCCATTTTTCAGCCCAACCCCATAAGGAGTGCCCCCATGTCCTGCCCTCAAAAAGCATAGCATCCCAGGCCACATAGCATCCCTGCCGTCAAAAAGCATAGCATCCCAGGCCACGGCAGTCGCCCCATTGCCCTGCCCTCAAAAAGAGTAGCATCCCAGGCCACATACCATCCCAGGCCACGGCAGTCGCCCCATGTCCTGCCCTCAAAAGGCACAGCGTCCCAGGCCACGGCAGTCGCCCCATTGCCCTGCCCTCAAAAACGATAGCATCCCAGGCCACCAGGCCACGGCAGTGGCCATCAGGCAGCTTCCATTGCAGAGCCCCACATCTCTAGGAGTCGTCCACCGGCCACACAAGCTAGAGCCACCGCCACCTCTTCCTTGATGGTCACTGCTGTGCCACCTCACCGCCAACTGCCTCAGGCTAATTTGATTGAGTTTAACGTCCTCACAGCGAATGCTTTTAGGGACGAGTTGAAAGCTGCAGCAAGCCGCAGCACGTAGAGTCATTTGTCTGGTAGACTTGTATGCTGGCAGGCTTGTATGCTGGCAGACTTGTATGCTGGCAGGCTTGTATGCTGGCAGGCTTGTATACTGGCAGGTTTGTATTGGCAGGCTTGTATGCTGGTAGGTTTATATGCTGGCAGGCTTGTATGCTAGCAGGCTTGTATGCTGGTAGGTTTATATGCTGGCAGGCTCGTATGCTGGCAGGCTTGTATGCTGGCAGGCTTGTATACTGGCAGACTTGTATGCTGGCAGACTTGTATGCAGGCAGGCTTGTATGCTGGCAGCTTGTATGCTGGCAGGCTTGGTTGGACCAAACGCCGGACATCTCTGCGGAATGCAGCTGGTCGTAAGCCACGGGTGAAGGCGTCCCAGAGTAGGGTTGCAGGCAACAGTCCATCCCCAGCCTGATTGACCTTCCTCCAGAGGTACTGGAGATGGAATCCAGATGGATTCGTCGTGGCCCTGCTGCCTGGTGAAGAATGCTGTGGCCAGGGTGACGACATCACGCTGCTCTCCCCAGTTCTCCTCCAAGACGGTAAAGGTCTTGGCTGCGGAGTCCACCTCTGTCGTTGGCAGCCTGATCACCTCCTGGCGAGCTTGGCCATCTAGGGCGGCATTCAGCCAGAGGGCGGCAGTCGTATCATGCAGGGGCTGCAGGTGTAGGGCAAGCCTGGCCTCATGGATCAAGTCATCGACTTCCCTCTGCTGTCGCTTCCCGTGAGTTTGTGGAGCTTATGTAGATGCAGAGGTAGGGGCAGTCAGCGTCCCTGCTGCTCTCGCTTCCCGTGAGTTTGTGGAGCTTATGTAGATGCAGAGGTAGGGGCAGTCAGCGTCCCTGCTGCTCTCGCTTCCCGTGAGTTTGTGGAGCTTATGTAGATGCAGAGGTAGGGGCAGTCAGCGTCCCTGCTGCTCTCGCTTCCCGTGAGTTTGTGGAGCTTATGTAGATGCAGAGGTAGGGGCAGTCAGCGTTCCTGGTCGCCTTCATTTTCAGCCTCCTGGCTCTTGTTGGCTGTGGTGTCCTGTGTTCTTGGGTTCCTTCGTCCCATTCTGCTGAGGTATTCTTCCTGGCCTTTGTCTTTCCCAGTGATTCCTTCTGTCTTCAGTCCTGGCAGCGCCAGTTGGGATGGCGTGGAGTGGTAGGGAGTGCGAGCGAAGACAGGCGGCTGTTCAAGGAGGTCGGCATCGTCAGTCATTTCGTATAGCTGCAAGGTTGTGCGGAAAATATCCTAGCCATGCGATATACCAAGTGAGAGCTTACGGGTTTGAATTCTGTATGTATGCTTTTGGATTCTACAGTTTTTCTCATACTTTCCGCAAAATCAAGAAATATTCAAGGTTTGACCAGCGGGAGATCGAAATGGCGCCAGAATGAATTGTGCAAAATACCAGTTTGGAGAAAATATAGGCTTACCGGTCCAGCATAGCTGTGATGAATAAATCACTTTTTTTTTTTTACTTCAGTGGCGTACGTATAATAAAGATATAGGTTCTGAGCCATTCAATTTTGAAGAGTTTACGCCAAGCAATCAAGATTCATCAATGAAGGGAGGTACGGGGGGAGGTAACTCACGACCAAACATTTCTCTGCTAAAGGTCACCAAGAGGTATGTGCACACTGTGACTGATTCATGACATGTTTAAGGTCAAGGTCAGACCAACAGAACATTTTGCCCAAACGGAAACTGGAGAAAAGCATCACGACCTCTTTTTCTTTATGAGGTGATTGGCGCTCTGCTGCTTGTGGTTGAACATTGTTGTCTTTCTCTGCTACACGAGATGTTGGCCTACCCCATCAATGGTGTGGACTATGTGGGCGCATTTTGACAGCGAGTCTTGTTGTCAGGTGCTCTTCATGGCAGCTTCTGATCTCTTTCTCCTGTTTCCAGGCACATCTTCTACTGCGTGCCCAACGTGGACGAGCTGCTGGTGAACGACAAAGAGGACATTCTACGTCACGTCTCCTTTGTTGAGGGGCTCAGCGACACGTGGTATTTCATGTACGAATGCGTCACCATTGTGGCCCAGATGAACATTCAGGTCAGTCAGCGCTTTGTGTTCTTCATCATGTTGTTTTGGATTGTGGTCTTTGGAACTGAATTCTGTTATTCTGCATTTGATTGTTGCCTTTTCTGATGTTGTGTTTGAGTCCTTTATATTAGTCCATTGTAGCTAAATCTGCAGCATCAAATGGCAAGACAGGGTATCCAACCTACAGGTCCAGAAGAAGTGTAGTCTACCTTGAGTGTATATTTATCAAAATCTATGGAGGACAGCAGAATTCCAAAGATGCTGCTCTGTGAACAACTGAAGGGAGGACAACGTGACCAGGGAAGGCCTCTCAAGAGATCCGAAGACACCTTGAAGGCCTACCTCAGAAGCTGCAACATCAACACTGCTTTCTGGGAAGATGTTTGCTCTTGATAGAACACAGTGTCAGTCTGTTGGATTATCTTTCACTTTCATATAACAAGCGTGGGTTCAGTCTCCTGCAACACTACACCTCAAAAGCTCCATCATTCACCCATTTCTTTCTTTCTTCCGTGGTGCCATCAAAGTGGCACTCCTGCTGCCAAAGAGTCTAAAGGGGGTAACTTCATGATTTCAGGGGGTGCGTGGCTATCTCCAGATCGGCGACGACACTCTCACCAACTCCTGGAAGTACGTCACAGCTCCGCGCGACCGCCTATGGATCCCCCACGGGTTCACTACCATGCGCGCCGAGGAGGCCAGCCACAGCTGGAGCTGGTACTGGTGGAAGAAGTCCCGTGGACGCCCCGCCGTCCTGCACGCCATGGCCGACCTGGAACGCCTCAGCGGCCTCAGCCCCGACCAGCTCCTGAAGTTGGACCCCAACCACAGCAAACTCAAGGCCCAGGCCAAACCCGTCGCCACCTTCGACCAGATGTACCAGAGTGGCAAGGCGGCCTTCCCCCGGATGAGGCCCGCGCTGCCCGGATCGGAGTCGTGGGAGAGCCTCAGCCGGCAAGAAGCCGTGACATTCCTGAAGAACTACTACAAGGCCAACAAGCTGTCGGGGCGCGTCAAGCACCGGGCGCTGGACTTCTTCTACGTGCCCCAGGTGCTGGCGGACGGGTGGGTGACCCTCACGCACCATTTCCTGAGCCACAACGTGCTGATCGAACTGGCCGTGCCCACCATTCACTACGGCCTGGCGCCCAAATCCCAGGTGAACTACGTCTCCGCCAACAGTCTGTGGCACAACGACCGCAACTCCAGCTACAGCTTCTATGACGAGTTCATCTACTTCCTGCATCCCTTCAAAATGAAGGCGCACATGAGCAGAAGGAATCGCGCGACTTTTTCTGCTCGGATTATATGAGTTTATTATTCTCCGAACTGGCAGACCTCACAAAGGTTTGAGGTAGTTAAATGAGTATAGTGTTCTCCGAACTGGCAGACCTCACAAAGGCTTGAGGTAGTAAATGAGTATAGTGATCTCCGAACTGGCAGACCTCACCAAGGTTTGAGGTAGTAGATGAGTATAGTGTTCTCCAAACTGGCAGACCTCACAAAGGCTTGAGGTAGTAAATGAGTATAGTGTTCTCCGAGCTGGCAGACCTCACAAGGCTTGAGGTAGTAATGAGTATAGTGTTCTCGAACTGGCAGACCTCACTAAGGCTTGAGGTAGTAATGAGTATAGTGTTCTCGACTGGCAGACCTCACTAGGCTTGAGGTAGTAAATGAGTATAGTGTTCTCCGAGCTGGCAGACCTCACTAAGTTGAGGTAGTAAATGAGTATAGTGTTCTCCGAATGGCAGACCTCACAGTAGGATAAATGAGTAAGTGTCTCTGAACTGGCAGACCTCACTAAGGCTTGAGGTAGTAAATGAGTATAGTGTTCTCCGAACTGGCAGACCTCAGCAAGGTTTGAGGTAGTAAATGAGTAAAGTGTTCTCTGAACTGGCAGACCTCACAAAGGCTTGAGGTGGTAAATGAGTATATTGTTCTCCGAACTGGCAGACCTCACCAAGGTTTGAGGTAGTCCAGACTGTTTTATGAGTCATGTTTGTTGCTGATGAGTCATCCAAAAATGGGGGGGGGGGAGTGGATGTATTGTCAGCAAATGCATGTGTGTGTGTGCGTGTGTGTGTGGCGCACACGCACACATGTGATGTACATGAGGGACGCAATTATGTGTGTACAAGTGACAAAACAACTGAGACATTGTATGCGTGATCTTTATGAGAACAATTTTTAGAATTTGCCAGTACTATTTTAACATATCAGAAAACGGTGTTGTATCGTTTCTTTGGTGCATAGTCAGCGTCATACTAAAAGGTGAAGGGCCACCACAGAATCACATGGGGTGAATCAGATCTCAGCAAAGGCTTCTGCTTTCCCTCGTTTGTTGGGAAACGTGTTCAAAGTCTTTGGATGACCGAGTGGGTCACAGTAAGCCTTCTTCCAACTGATGCCACTCCAGATGCTGTGGTGACCAACACTTCCAGTTGGTGCCACTCCAGATGCTGTGGTGACCAACACTTCAATTGATGCCACTCCAGATGCTGTGGTGACCAACACTTCCAGTTGGTGCCACTCCAGATGCTGTGGTGACCAACACTTCATTTGATGCCACTCCAGATGCTGTGGTGACCAACACTTCAGTTGATGCCACTCCAGATGCTGTGGTGACCAACACTTCAATTGATGCCACTCCAGATGCTGTGGTGACCAACACTCCAACTGATGCCACTCCAAATGCTGTGGTGACCAACACTTCAACTGATGCCACTCCAGATGCTGTGGTGACCAACACTCCAACTGATGCCACTCCAAATGCTGTGGTGACCAACACTTCAACCGATGCCACTCCAGATGCTGTGGTGACCAGCACTTCAACTGATGCCACTCCAGATGTTGTGGTGACCAACACTTCAATTGATGCCACTCCAGATGCTGTGGTGACCAACACTTCAACTGATGTCACTCCAGATGCTGTGGTGATCGACACTTCCAACTGGTGCCACTCCAGATGCTGTGGTGACCAACATTTCAATTGATGCCACTCCAGATGCTGTGGTGACTAACACTTCAATTGATGCCACTCCAGATGCTGTGGTGACCAACACTTCAACTGATGCCACTCCAGATTCTGTGGTGACGCTATCAGGGCCCTGGTGACCAACAAGACAGGAAGAAATCCAAACAAATCCTGCTCCCTGATGACTTGGACCAAATCACTTTTTTAATTTTTTAAAATTTGTTTGCTTTTTCATCTCCTGTGCCACCCCAGTGGCATTGCATCCACGCCGCTCATTCTGAACCCCTGTCCACAGCCACAGCCCTGGCACCGACAATCCACAGAGAGCAGTCAATGTCAACTCGTCAAGAGGCAACCCACCGGAGGAGACACTGCACTGCTGCCGAGTCACTTCGGTGGTGTTCAGTGGCGCCTGTTCTGATCCAACATGTGCAGGACACCACCTACAAAGCCCCCTACTGACGACAATAATTGGTTAGTTGCGGAGCAGGCACGAGTGAGCCATTCTGGTCTCAGACTGCATGACAGCGCTGTACTCTATGCTTACTTCCATAATATAACCTGGAGTCCACCAGGCCGGAGACAGACACCTGCAGTGTTGGTCAGGAAATTTGAGCAACACTCTCAGAGACGCATCCACAGAGTGGATGAAACTCAACTGTGTCGTCTTGCCAATTGAGACCGTGGCAAACTCAATTCTGGGTATGAGCCGGTCGGGACAGAAAAATCCCACATGGCTCCGACGGGAATCGAACCCACGACCTCCCAGCCAGAAGTTCACGACCCTGACCACTTTGGCACGGTGGCTGGTGGGACCAAATAACTTACTTGGTTTAGGGCATTTTGCACCGTACCGTGCACGTGGGAAGTCATGCTCAGGAAGAACGCGACTTGAACCTTCACCTCGATGTCCAGACTGCACAGAAGAACCCTGATAACCTAAGTGACAATAATACGGATCTCATATTTGGGGCGTGTGCAAGCATGCACTCAACTGATATTTCAAAGGTAGAAAAGAAGTTCATTTTCTTCGTTTCATTCCATCAAAGATGACATATCCTAGATAAAAATCAAGTGCTGGCAACTGGCAAGACTACTTTAAAACCAGCTGAAGACGGATTCAGTGCCTGGTATGGGTTAATGCTGGCTGGACCAGTGAGCGACAAGACTACTTTAAAACCAGCTGAAGATGGATTCAGTGCCTGGTATGGGTTAATGCTGGCTGGACCAGTGAGCGACACACCACGACAGGGACAGACTACTTTAAAACCAGCTGAAGATGGATTCAGTACCTGGTATGGGTTAATGCTGGCTGGACCAGTGAGCGACACACCACGACAGGGACCGTGCTCTTCCTTTGGCTGCCTGTCTCTCCCGTTCTTTGCTGTGGAGTCAAGGCCAGGAGCTTCCTCTGTCCACTTCTCTGTTCTTTGTGTGGCGTGCTTACTCAAAGCCATACCGGCATTTAGGTCCGAGTCCACGGTTACAGTTTGAGGCAAAACCGCTACATTCCCTATGACACTCCAGGCGGCACCTGGCTTTTGTCGTCAGATCAGCCAGTACCGAAATACATTCATCGCACTGTCCAGCCCTTGACCCATACCGTGCCTGACTGGGAGACAGATCCGGTCAGGGGGAGATTAACGTCCTGTTAACCAGAGGCCCTTAAAAGAGAGAGAGAGAGAGAGAGAGAGAGAGAGAGAGAGAGATCCAGTGTCCGCTTCTTTTTATCTTACAGCACGACTCACTGACCCTTCATTTCTCTGTCGTCTGTTGGACTTTTCACTCCCAAATCCTTGTGCTCTGCCAACGGCGTAGAAACCCAAGAAGTCCACAGGCCGTGTATAATTCTGCTATCCTTGCTGACATATCGCATTGAACTATTTTACTGACCCAACATTCCAGAATAAAATCGTCTATTTCATATTCAAAAAAAAAAAAAAAAAAAAAAAAAAAAATTCACAGAACCAGGGTGATTTTCATGTATTCAAACCATTTTGATCCTTGCTGTAACCCCAAACTCTGACCTTATTGGTACCTGAAAGTAAAACTCAGGTGAGCCGTTTTTTTTCAGAGTTGCGCCACTTTGCACTTGCAGCACAAGTAACTAGGTGGGCTTGTCTGCTTTTGGAACTCGGCTGTTAGTGTGTCCGTTGCCTGCAAACTCGAGAACCCTGCTGAGCTACTGACAAATCGCAGACACATGACCAGTTCATTTCAATGCCAGTTGAAACAAAAATTTTCTTGTTCCAGTTATTCAGTATCTTTCTTTTTCTTTTTTTTTCTCATGCTATCAGCGGTGCCCCTAACCTTTCTGTGCCTTTTGAATTGTTCGTGTGGCTTTGTGGACAAGTAAAGCAACTGTACACAGTGGGAGTGTAAAGAGGTGGACCTGCTGCCCTGACCTGAGATGGAGAGGGGGTGTGGATATAAAGCTCCCAGTCTTAGTTGGTCCACTACTGGACTGCAAACCTTGAACTGGATTGAAATTCCAGACAGGTGTGGGTGTGTGAACCTGGCTAACTGTGCCACCATAGATTGGTGTATGACATGAATACTGCTCTGTGGGGTGGAAGCGGGGTATGATTTTGGTGGTCTGATTTTATCGTTTGTTCCTCAAAATATTACCACTTTTTTTTCTTTTGGTCTCTGTCTGCTCATGTACACACGCACACACGCACGCACGCGCGCACGCGCGCGCGCGCGCGCGCGCCACACACACACACACACACACACACACACACACACACACACACAGGGTGGCAGACCTAGGTAAATGTGATATTGCATGCTTCCTAATTTTCTTCGACATGTTTGCTAATCGTGATGTGTCAAATCTGTCTGATTTTCTGCAATGTTGGCCTCAGAGCAACTTTTGTGGAGATGGCTGTGTGTTGCGTGTGTGAAAGAGAACGGGTACAAAGACACATTCCTGTGTACATACATGCCCGTATGTGTGTGTGTGTGTGTGTGTGTGTGTGTGTGTGTGTGTGTGTGTGTGTGTGTGTGTGTGACAAAGTCCAAATGCCTCTGTGTGTGTGTGTGTGTGTGTGTGTGTGTGTGTGTGTGTGTGTGTGTGTGACAAAGTCCAAATGCCTGTGTGTGTGTGTGTGTGTGTGTGTGTGTGTGTGTGTGTGTGACAAAGTCCAAATGCCTCTTCTTGTGTGTGTGTGTGTGTGTGTGTGTGTGTGTGTGTGTGTGTGTGTGTGTGAGACAAAGTCCAAATGCCTCTGTGTGTGTGTGTGTGTGTGTGTGTGTGTGTGTAAAGAGAGATGCACACAACGAGTCAATGTGCGAGAACGTCTTCTGGCTCTGTGTGTGTGTGTGTGTGTGTGTGTGTGTGTGTGTGTATACATAAATGTAGTGATTGTATTCAGAGAGAGGGGGGGGGATATATGTATATGCATGCAAGTGTGCACAAGTTGTGAGAAAGCCTATGTCAAACTATGGGTCCTGATCGACCTGCATTGTTGGGAGTGTGTTGTCCATGGACATGCCAGGCAGCGTTTAACAGTGACCTGATTAACAGCAGCTGACCAGCAGTCTACTGCTTTTCTTCCAGTCTCATTCTCATGCCATTTATAACTGTCCGATTCTGGTGTGTGTGTGTGTGTGTGTGTGTGTGTGTGTGTGTGTGTGTGTGTGTGAGCCTCGACATGAGATACTTATGCACTGTACATATTTCACTCTGCATATTATGTGTATCGATGTAGACATGTTTAAATGTCAGTTTACACATTTTCACACAATTGCTTTAAAACTGACATTAATGTTTCTGACCTGTACGCAGTGGAGTTCCGATAAACATCAACGATCCCACCGCTGCAACCATGTAATGTTATTGTAGGGCATTGGAGAATTGTGTCAACAAAGCAGAGCCTAAATATGGGAGCGCTGGCATCGTTGATGTTTATCGTTGCTCGGCAGTTGACAAGGGAGACCAATCTAGCAGGGGCATTCACTCTGATGTGTTACTACATGAACAGAGCTACACAAAGGTGCGATACCATTACAACTTAATTCAAGAAACTGGAGGCAGGAATAATTCTTGTGGACTATAATTTGTGTTTATCACTTCTGAAAGTTATGAAGACAGCTTGCAGTTTGATCTCAAGAAAGAGTTTGTGGTGACCAGAGTCTGGTGTTAGAAGAACTTCTTAGTATGAAAAACTAGATTTTTTTTTCACTTCAACCGAAAACTTGTATGGTCTTGTTTATTCCAGCAGAAAGTTCAGCCTGCAACCCTGTGTCTCAGGGGAAAGGGTGGGAGTGGCATGTGGGTGAGGTGGAGGTTACTGGTGCAGCAGGTGTGTGACCTGGCTCATAGATTTAAACTGTGAAGTTACAAAAGGATACCTGGATTTAAACCCTGACCCCACATATGTGTAGTTCTTGAAGAGTCCAGAAAAAATTCAATACATTTACTAGGAAGATGAAGATTATTGAATTCTGAAGTTAATTTCTAGTGGAAGTAAAAATAAATAGTGATGTGAAATGTATAGATTTTTGTGTGTGTGTGAAACCGGTTCTAATGAACCTTACAGATAAGCTGTATTAGTTATACATGTGGTAACAAGCTTCTACCAGTGCAGAACCAGACTTTTAACTTCAAATTTGGAAGAATTTGTCCCACCCGCTGCCATCAAAATTCTACAAAGTGGAGAAGCCTTACTGGGGTTGTGTGTTCTGCATCTTGCACCTCAATCAACTCGGACCACACAATCTTTTCTTCAATCAACTCAGACCATACAATCTTTCCTTCAATCAGCTCAGACCACACTTTTTTTCGTCAATCAACTCAGACCATACAATCTTTTCTTCAATCAACTCAGACCATATAATCTTTTCTTCAACCAATGACAATGGATTTTATTAGTCTGATGTCTTGTTTGTTCGCTTGTGCACTGGTGAATAAAAAGGCCTGGGAAAGAAAGAGAAAAGTGTCTTTAGTGTCTCTGAACTTTTGCACTGGAGCTTGATTCGTGCTGTTCTTCTCGCAGTTAACTATCGACTTGTGGTCGTGGTATGCCGTGATCATTGTATGCTGGGACCACCTGTAAATTTAGTATAAGGTTTTTGTGGACACTGTTCATTGTCAGTAATGCCCAAAAGATTTCCTACCTATATCCTGATATACATAAAATATAGTTACCTGCTTTTATACTACAACGAAATACAGTATCGTGTGTATTAATGTTTCTTTTCTGAAACCCAAAATGTCCACTGGGTGCGTAAAACCCAGATTATTCATGCAACATACCTTGCTCCGTTTGCTGCAACATGTTGTATGGTTTGCTGCAACATGCTGTATGGTTTGTTGCAACATGCTGCATGGTTTGCTGCAACATGCTGTATGGTTTGCTGCAACATGCTGTATGGTTTGCTGCAACATGGTGTATGGTTTGCTGCAACATGCTGTATGGTTTGTTGAAACATGCTGTATGTTTTTTTGCAACATGCTGTATGGTTTGCTGCAACATGCTGTATAGTTTGCTGCAATATGGTGTATGGTTTGCTGCAACATGCTGTTTGGTTTGCTGCCACATGCTGTATGGTTTGTTGCAACATGCTGTATGGTTTGCTGCAACATGCTGTATGGTTTGCTGCAACATGCAACATGCTGTTTGGTTTGCTGCCACATGCTGTATGGTTTGTTGCAACATGCTGTATGGTTTGCTGCAACATGTTGTATGGTTTGCTGCAACATGCTGTATGGTTTGTTGCAACATGATGCAACATGTTGTATGGTTTGTTGCAACATGCTGTATGGTTTGCTGCAGCATGCTGTATGGTTTGTTGCAACTTGCTGTATGGTTTGCTGCAACATGCTGTATGGTTGCTGCAACACTGCTGCAACATGCTGTATGATTTGCTGCAACATGATGTATGGTTTGCTGCAACATGCTGTATGGTTTGCTGCAACATGCTGCAACATGCTGTATGGTTTGCTGCAACATGCTGCATGGTTTTGCTGCAACATGCTGTATGGTTTGCTGCAACATCTGCAACATGCTGTTGGTTTGCTGCAACATGCTGTATGGTTTGTTGCAACATGCTGATGGTTTGCTGCAACATGCTGTATGGTTTTCTGCAACATGCTGTATGGTTTGCCCTGCAGCATGCTGTATGGTTTGCTGCAACTTGCTGTATGGTTTGCTGCAGCATGCTGTATGGTTTGTTGCAGCATGCTGTATGGTTTGCTGCAGCATGCTGTATGGTGTGCTGCAACATGCTGTATGGTTTGCTGCAACATGCTGTATGGTTTGTTGCAACATGCTGTATGGTTTGTTGCAACATGCTGTATGGTTTGTTGAAACATGCTGCAACATGCTGTATGGTTTGCTACAACATGCTGTATGGTTTGCTGCAACATGCTGTATGGTTTGCTGCAACATGCTGTATGGTTTGCTGCAACATGCTATATGGTTTGCTGCAACATGCTGTATGGTTTGTTGCAACATGCTGTATGGTTTGCTGCAACATGCTGTATGCCCCATGCTCTGGACACTGCACCATGGGTGTAAAGCTGTCATTTCATGATATTAACCAAATGCAGATGCCTGTATGCCCCATACTAGAACATTTAACTCTCATAATCAGCTAATGTGTGCGCAAATGAACATATATTGGCACAATGACATGCTCATGAGAATGGGTTTGACAGGTGAAGATAGTCGCCTACCACTGCCCCGTCATCTTTGTTAAATGCCAGTGCGTAGTAAGTAAATAAATTTACACAAATTATATATTAGATTACTTAATTATTCATTATCTAGCTAACTAAATACAATCTTCAGTAGCGACAGTGTCATGACAACAGCAAAACAAATGTATCGTCGTTGTCATCGGGGATGGTAACTACACTCGTTGCTATGACTTGCCATACCGTTTTAACATATGGACTGCTGTTCTTACAGAATGATAATCACTTTATTCATTTAAATTATAAACATACTAAAAATAGTCACTTATCTACTCCTTTTACAAGCGCTGAAATAGTCATTGGACCAGGAGCTCAAACTGTGACAGGATGTCGATAACCAATCTGTCTACATTGAATCTTGTTGTTTTCTTTCATTTGATCCCGTTCAGAATGCACCCATTCCAGAATAAGCTATCTGAGTTCATAAGCTGAACTGGTGTCGTACCTCTGGAGTGCTGGATGGACAGCAGTGGTCCTCTGGTAGTCTGGCGTCGATTCCTGGAGAGTGGTCCACATCCGTGACCTGCAAAAACCGCAACCTGAGGTTAAATTCTGACACAAAGTTAATTGATAAGTCATTATTTGTTGATGACTTCTCCATCTCTGCCAAGGGGAAAACTTTGGCTGCAGCTGAGCGTCAACTTCAGTTGTGTGTTAATCGTGTTCAGCAGTGGGTTACTGAAAATGGATTTAAGTTTTCAGCTACTAAGACAGAGTGTGTTCATTTCCATAGGAAAAGATCTCAGGTCTTAGAACCAGCTATCAGTCTCAATGGTCAAGTAATTAAAGTTTCCAAACAAGTGAAATTTTTGGGGGTTATTTTTGATAATAAGCTTTCTTTTTTGCTTCAAATTAAGTACATTAAACAATCTTGCCAGTCAGGTTTGAATGTTTTGAAGGTTATTAGTCACACTGAATGGGGTGCAGACAAGCGAACTTTGTTGCGATTGTATCGGGCTTTGGTGAGACCAAAGCTAGATTATGGGTGTGTGGTATATGGTTCTGCACGAAAATCTTACCTCAAAGCTCTTGATCCAATTCATCATCAAGGACTGCGGATTGCTCTGGGAGCATTTCGCACATCTCCAAAAGAGAGTTTGTATGTTGAATCTGGTGAACCCCCTCTGGAGCTAAGGAGGTTGTGTCTTTCCATGAATTACTATCTGAAACTGAGGGCTAATCCAGAAAACCCTGCCTATGATATTGTCATGAACCCGCCTTTTAGAGCCAAATATGATCTAAAGCCAAATGAGATTCCTCCACTGGGTATTCGTATTTTGCCCCACTTCGGGGCAGCTGGCATTGACCTTGATGCTGTTGATGACGGTCCATTACAGACTGATGTACCTCCCTGGAAAGTCGCCAATCCAGAGATTAATTTATATTTAACTCAATTTCGAAAGGAGGTCACCTCGAGTGCTGCATATAAACAACTTTATCTTGGGCAATGTGAACTTTATCAAGATTTTATCAAGATTTTTACAGATGGTTCTAAAAAAGGTGAGAGGGCTGCAGCTGCCATTGTGTGTGATAACAATTTTCAGAAGCCTACTTTGTTAAGATTGCGGGATTGGTCGTCTGTTTATACTGCTGAACTGAAGGCTTTAAATCTGGCCCTCAGTGCGGTGTCCAGGTCAGATCAGAATGATTTCCTTATTTTATCGGATTCATTGTCGGCATTGTCGGCTCTATCGACAAGAGAAGTTTCACATCCAGTTTTGGCTGATATTCATGATCTTCATACTCGGCTTGTCTCTTCGGGAAAGCATATAGTTTTCTTGTGGGTCCCCAGCCACATGGGAATCTATGGTAACTCAGTGGTGGACAAAGCAGCCAAACAAGCTCTCGGTGCAAGTCTTTCCAGGAGGCCTATGCAGTTTGTTCCTCACTCTGATCTACGTCATAAATCCAGTTTGTATTGTCGTTAACTGTGGCTGAGTGAATGGTGTAATCAAATTCATAATAAATTGTTTAAAATTTGCCCAGATTTAACCAATCCTTTCCCATCGGTGGTATGTAACCGTAAAGAGGAATCGGTTTTGTCACGGTTACATATTGGGCACAGCTATATAACGCACAGTTGGATACTCAGAGGGGAAGACCCCCCATGGTGTGTTGCGTGTGACAGCTTGTTCAGTGTTAATCATTTTTTGACAGAATGTGCTGATTTGATGTGTATCAGAGAGAAGTTCTTTTCCACCAGTGATTTATCAGTTCTTTTTCGTGAGATTTCAGTAGATCTTATTTTTTCTTTTTGAAAGAGGTAAACTTATTTTATAAAATATAGTGTTTTAATTATGTATACAGGTGTCGTCGGAGTTGAACAGATAATTGTGCTTTTGTCCTCATAAATTTTAAGCGATGTGTTAATACTAGTGTGGGTATTTGTATCTAGAGACTTAGATATGATAGCTGAGGTCCTGATTTGGCTCCTAGTAGTCCGCTGGACCCTATAAACACAAACTAACTAACTAACTGACACAAAGTTGGCTAACTCCCTTTACGAAGGCAATAAACACTGAGAATGAAGTTGACCCTAAAGCCTAGGAAAGAAGACAGCCAAACCTGAGACAAAAGAATACTCTGAATCCAGTACAAGAAAACTCGGCCCTACATCAGATACACTGACTTTATGAAGAAAAAAAAGGTAGGGGAGGGGGCAGAAATCCCCCCAAAGTAATGACAGTAATCCTTCCCTTCGAAGGAAGGACCCTAAACCCTATGGAAAGAGGACACTGAAGGCTATAAAGGATAGTGATACCTTAATGGATGAAGGCACTAAGCCCTGTGGAAAGAGGACACTGAAGGCTATAAAGGATAGTGATACCTTAATGGATGAAGGCACTAAGCCCTGTGGAAAGAGGACACTGAAGGCTATAAAGGATAGTGATACCTTAATGGATGAAGGCACTAAACCCCATGGAAAGAGGGCACTGAAGGCTGTAAAGGATAGCGATACCTCAATGGATGAAGGCACTAAACCCTGTGGAAAGAGGACACTGAAGGCTATAAAGGATAGTGATACCTTAATGGATGAAGGCACTAAACTCTATGGAAAGAGGACACTGAAGGCTATAAAGGATAGTGATACCTTAATGGATGAAGGCACTAAATCCTATGGAAAGAGGACACTGAAGGCTATAAAGGATAGTGATACCTTAAGGCGAGGTTCTACCAATCGAAAACGCCCCAAATTGCTTTTTTTCATTATTTTGGTTTACCCACTAAATATTGACCAATCTTTGAAATATTTGGCATGTATATATTTCATACCTTGCTGTTTGCTTTTGTAGCATCAGCTGGAAGAATAAGTCATAATTTCAGCTGTAAATTGTCTTTAAATGTTATATGAAATCGCAACATGAATAAAACGGTTGTGTAAGGGTTTCCCTGATTTCTTCAAAGAGAACCATGCCATTAGTATGAAATTTCACAGAAACATTGTTAGATCAATAATAAACAGTTTGTTGGGAGGAAAAAAGTCATTTCCAAAAATCATTGCCATTATGGATGGTAGAAATTTGTACAAAATATGGGAAAAATCAAAATTACCTTTCAACCCACGTACTCACAAAACCTCCCTACAAAATGTAATAATATGCATACGGAAACTGTTCAGAAAATTTCAAATGAATTGGACAAGTACTTTTTGAGACATTTGGGAAACAGTGACCATTAATGGCCAAAATCGCATTATGAGAAAACAGGCTTTAAAGTTTTAAGTTTGATGGCATATTGATATAATGAGTGATAATTTCAATTAAAATGACTTTTCCCCATTATTTGGTGTATGTTTTTGATATTTTTCCACTCACCAAGCTATTCATGCCCCCCAGCTAGGTAATACTCTTCAGTTTCACCCAGATCCTTCTCTGCCGCAGTCAGTGCCTGCCGTCGTCGAACAAACTGCATCACTGCACTTGCCTGTATTTGTCCTGCTGCCACCCTCTTTCTGTCTAGCTCAGCAAAACACTGCTTTGTCCACACACCAGGCTCCATTCCAAGACTATGAAAAATGTCTAGCCTGCCTGTCTCTCCATTATTGAATACTATAGAGGCATCCGCAACTGCCAGAGTCAGTCGTTTCCGCCATACAAATATTGTCTTTGGGCATCTTTCCCAGATGAGATTGTGGAAGCTTTCATTTGTGTTTTTGTGTGAATTTGTGTTTGTGTAAGAGACTGTCTGTGATGGGGGAAATGACAGGTAACGTCAGAGACTGTCTGTGATGGGGGAAATGACAGGTAAGAGACTGTCTGTGATGGGGGAAATGACAGGCAAGGTGAGAGACTGTCTGTGATGGGGGAAATGACAGGTAAGAGACTGTCTGTGATGGGGGAAATGACAGGTAAGGTAAGAGACTGTCTGTGACAGGGGAATGGATAGGTAATGTGAGAGACTGTGATGGGGAAAATGACAGGTAAGGTAAGAGACTGTGCTGGGGGAAATGACAGATAAGCTGAGAGACTGTCTGTGATGGGGGAAATGACAGGTAAGGTGAGAGACTGTCTGTGATGGGGGAAATGACAGGTAACGTGAGAGACTGTGATGGGGGAATGACAAGTAAGGTGAGAGATTGTCTGTAATTGGGGAAATGACAGGTAAGGTAAGAAACTGTCTGTGATGGGGGAAATGACAGGTAAGGTAAGAGACTGTCTGTGATGGGGGAAATGACAGGTAAGGTAAGAGACTGTCTGTGATGGGGAAATGACAGGTAAGGTCAGAGACTGTGATGGGGAAATAACAGGTAAGTTGAGAGACTGTCTGTGATGGGGGAAATGACAGGTAAGGTAAGAGACTGTCTGTGATGGGGAAATGACAGGTAAGGTAAGAGACTGTCTGTGATGGGGGAAATGACAGGTAAGGTCAGAGACTGTCTGTGATGGGGAAATGACAGGTAAGGTCAGAGACTGATGGGGGAAATGACAGGTAAGGTAAGAGACTGTCTGTGATGGGGGAAATGACAGGTAAGGTCAAAGACTGTCTATGATGGGGAAATGACAGGTAAGGTCAGAGACTGTGATGGGGGAAATGACAGGTAAGGTGAGAGACTGTCTGTGATGGGGAAATGACAGGTAAGGTCAGAGACTGTGATGGCGGAAATGACAGGTAAGGTGAGAGACTGTCTGTGATGGGGAAATGACAGGTAAGGTGAGAGACTGTCTGTGATGGGGGAAATGACAGGTAAGGTAAGAGACTGTCTGTGATGGGGGAAATGACAGGTAAGGTCAAAGACTGTCTGTGATGGGGAAATGACAGGCAAGGTCAGAGACTGTGATGGGGGAAATGACAGGTAAGGTAAGAGACTGTCCGTGATGGGGGAAATGACAGGTAAGGTAAGAGACTGTCTGTGATGGGGAAAATGACAGGTCAGAGACTGTCTGTGATGGGGGAAATGACAGGTAAGGTCAGAGGCTGTCTGTGATGGTGAAATGACAGGTAAGGTCAGAGACTGATGGAGGAAATGAAAGGTAAGGTAAGAGACTGTCTGTGATAGGGGAAATAGCAGGTAAGAGACTGTCTGCGATGGGGGAAATGACAGGTAAGGTCAAAGACAGTCTGTGATGGGGGAAATGACAGGTGAGGTAAGAGACAGTCTGTGATGGGGGAAATGACAGGTAAGAGACTGTCTATGATGGTGGAAATGACAGGTAAGGTGAGAGACTGTGATGGGGGAAATGACAGATAAGGTAAGAGAGTGTCTGTGATGGGGGAAATGACAGGTAAGGTGAGAGACTGTCTGTGATGGGGGAAATGACAGGTAAGGTCAGTGACTGTCTGTGATGGGGGAAATGACAGGTAAGGTCAGAGACTGTCTGTGATGGGGGAAATGACAGGTAAGGTAAGAGACTGTCTGTGAGGGTGGAAATGACAGGTAAGGTGAGAGACTGTCTGTGATGGGGAAATGACAGGTAAGGTAAGAGACTGTCTGTGATGGGGGAAATGACAGGTAAGGTAAGAGACTGTCTGTGAGGGTGGAAATGACAGGTAAGGTGAAAGACTGTCTATGATGGGGAAATGACAGGTAAGAGACTGTCTGTGATGGGGGAAATGACAGGTAAGGTCAGAGACTGTGTGGGGGAAATGACAGGTAAGGTAAGGGACTGTCTGTGATGGGGAAATGACAGGTATGGTAAGAGACAGTCTGTGATGGGGGAAATGACTGGTAAGGTAAGAGACAGTCTGTGATGGAGGAAATGACAGGTAAGAGACTGTCTGTGATGGGGGAAATGACAGGTAAGGTCAGAGACTGTGATGGGGGAAATGACAGATAAGGTAAGAGAGTGTCTGTGATAGGGGAAATGACAGGTAAGGTGAGAGACTGTCTGTGATGGGGGAAATGACAGATAAGGTCAGAGACTGTCTGTGATAGAGGAAATGACAGGTAAGATAAGAGACTGTCTGTGATGGGGGAAGTGCAGGTAAGGTAAGAGACTGTCTGTGAGGGTGGAAATGACAGGTAAGGTGAGAGACTGTCTGTGATGGGGGAAATGACAGGTAAGAGACTGTCTGTGATGGCGGAAATGACAGGTAAGGTAAGAGACTGTCTGTGATGGGGGAAATGACAGGTATGGAAAGAGACTGTAATGGGGGAAATGACAGGTAAGGTAAGAGACTGTCTGTGATGGGGGAAATGACAGGTAAGGTAAGAAACTGTCTCTGATGGGGGAATTAACAGGTAAGAGACTGTAATGGGGGAATTGACAGGTGAGAGACAGTCTGTGATGGGGGAATTGACAGGTAAGTTGAGAGACTGTAATGGGGGAATTGACAGGTGAGAGACAGTCTGTGAAGGGAGAAATGACAGGTAAGTTGAGAGACTGTAATGGGGGAATTGACAGGTGAGAGACTGTCTGTGATGGGAGAAATGACAGGTAAGTTGAGAGACTCTCTGTGATGGGGAAATTGACAGGTAAGGTAAGAGACTGCCTTTGATGGGGGAAATGACAGCTAAGAGACTGTGATGGGGGAAATGACAGGTAAGGTGAGGTAATGTTGCTTATTGCCCAGCTGACCACAAAAGGCCATATCAGAGCTGTCACTGCGTTCAATATCAAAAAGAAAAGAAAAAAGAATCACACAACCCCTCAAAACACACCTTCTAAAACACTCTGCAAATTTTGTTAAAACTCTTTCCTCTGTAAAATCTTAGATCAGATAAGAAAAGGAATGTTAAAAAGAAAGGTTGTTAGTTCTGCAAGACAATCCAGACAAACAGATTACAGGACAAAACACGATGCATTTTGACCTCTTGGGTGTTCGTCAGGCAAGACAAACAACGTTTAGGACAATGAAAACGAAGAACAACCAACCACTTATCTTCTTGCACGTTCTTCGTTTTCATTGTGCTAGATGTTGTTTTGCTTGAAGAAGACCCAAGAGGTCAAAATGCATCATGTTTTGTCCTGTAGTCTGTTTGTCTGTACTGTCTTGCAGAACTAACAACCTTTCTATTTAACATTTGCTTCAATTTACACCTTCAGTCATCTCGCTTTGAAACTAGATAAAAATGTTAATCTTCAGAAATTCAATGTGAATGTCAGAATGAATGATATTGTATCTCCACCACCGCAGACCGTAGATATCCAATCATTCCCCCCCTTCCCCCCCCCCCCCCCATCCCCTATGAATGTCGGTATGAATGAATGATACTGAATCTCCATTACCACCACTGACCTTTGATATCCAATTGTGAATCTCAGTATCAATGATTTTGAATTTCCTCCACCATCACAGACCTTACATATCCAATCCTCCCCCCTTGTGAATGTCACCATGAGTGATATTGAAACTCCTCCACCACAGACCTTAGATATCTAACCCCCCCCCCCCAACTACCACAGACCTTAGATATCCAATCATCCCCCCAACCTCCTCTGTGAATGTCAGTATTAATGATATTGAATCTCTATCACCACAGACCTTGGATATCCAATCCCCCCCCCCCCCCCCCCTACGTGAATGTCAGTATGAATGATATTGAATCTCCTCCACTACCACAGACCTTAGATATCCACTCATTCCCCACCCCCACCCCCTCTCCTCTGTGAATGTCAGTATGAGTGACATAGAATCTCCACCACCACAGACCTTGGATATCCAATCATTCCCCACCCCCACCCCCACTCCTCCCCTCTGTGAATGTCAGTATGAATGATATTGAATTTCCTCCACCACCACAGACTTCAGATATCCAACCATCCCCCCACCCTCACATTCTCCTGAGTCAACCTTTGATTATTAACAAGAAATTTGGCAAACTCAGATACGGCATGATAACATAGGTGTTATCAACTGCATGATGACATAGGTATTATAAACTGCATGATAACATAACATAGGTGTTATCAACTGCATGATAACATAGGTGTTATCAACTGCACGATGACATAGGTGTTATCAACTGCATGATGACATAGGTGTTATAAACTGCATGATAACACAACATAGGTGTTATCAACTGCATGTTAACATAGGTGTTATCAACTGCATGATAACATAGATGTTATCAACTGCATGATAACATAGGTGTTATCAACTGCATGATAACATAGGTGTTATCAACTGCATCTGCCCAAGCTCTATTTCTCTCTTTGCCCTAGCGCTATCTAGTTCCTTTCAGTGCGGATTTGCTACCATTGTTAATATAGGCTTAAATAGGCTTAGTGTTTGATTTTAATTCAGTTGTTTACGTTTTAAGTTCTGTGTTTCATCCTTTCAGTTTGGTCCATGGTTGCAACTGAAGAAGCTTTAAATAAAGCGAAATATATTTTGCACTTACTCCAGGTGTTTGTAGTTTTTTTTTAACCATTGTTAATATGTATATGTGTGTGTGTGCGCACGCGCGCATGCGTTTCTCTCTGTCTGTCTGTCTGTCTCTCTGCCTGTCTGTCTGTCTGTCTGTCTCTCTCTCTCTCTTTAGGCGTGTGCGTGCATGCTTGCGTTCATGTGTGTGTTTCTGCGTCTCTCTCTCTCTCTCTCTCTCTCTCTCTCTCTCTCGGGGGGTGAGCTCAACGCAGTGTTGGAGCAAGACGTATGGTGTAAGTCTCTCCGAGTTTTTCCTTCAATTGCGACGGTTCCCGAAGATGCTAGTGTCTGAGACTGTGCATACGACTGGTGCTGGTACCATGCCGTTGGATGGACTATCTTTTCGTTCAAGATGTGGCTGTTTCTTGGACATATTTTGGCATTTCATGTTCAAGAGAAGTGTGCACAAAGCAAAAATGCGGATCTCCATTTTGACACTGCGTAGACCGAGTGACGGTGTCTGCGCAGGTTTGCTCCTCGTCTTGTTGTTTTGGGGCGGACTGTTACTGCAGTGTGTAGACGTGGAGCAGAACCCCGGACTTACACCAGCGGTGAAGGCAGACAACGTGAAGCAGACCCGGCTGGGCTACGCTACGCGTGGTGCAAGTGAGGACAGGAGTGCTGCCCCCTCTGAGGACTCTACTGTGTCCAGACCGACGAGCGCCGAACCCACCACTGCCGACATCATGACCGAGCTTCTGGAGATGGACAGGACCAGCAAGGCCATGGACAGTAAGTTGGATGATGTGAAAACAGAAGTGAAGACCCTTGGTGAACAGTACGCTGCTTTGCAGAACGAAGTGAAGGGTTTCAGGGAGGAAGTGGCTGAATTACGGTCCCAGAACAGTGATCTACAAAGAACGAACACTGAACTGGTTGATAGAGTAGAGTTGCTGGAAAAGAAGGCGGACGACCTTGAAGGGCGCTCAAAACGTAACAACTTATTGTTTTATGGTTTGAGTAGAAGTGAGAATGAGAACGGTGATGACTGCGAGCGTATGTTGGACTTGACAGCGAAGAAACTGGGCGTGAATGGGTCGAGTTTGATAGAGCGCATCGTTTAAATGCAAAGCATGACTCCCCCATCATTGCCAGATGCTCTTCGTATAAGGATAAAGTGCATATCTTAAAAACTAAAGCGAAATTAAAAGGGACAAATATCTTTGTCGGCGAAGACTTCACAGCTAGGGTCCGCGATATCAGGCGGAAGCTCACTCCTCATCTTAAGGAGGCCAGGAACAGTGGTAAACGGGCCGCGATGGCCTTTGACCATCTCCTTGTGGATGGCAGGTGATTCGGGCTAGATGTTTCCGGTCAACTGAAGGAACTGAGATAGGGTTTTGGCCGGTCCTTTTGTGATAAGGATGAACTTGCTTCAAAAGGGAGGAAAAATTTGCTTACACCGATTGTAAGACTGGCCGCTCCGGACCCTGCCGCGCGTGGCTGTGAGCGCTTTGCACGTGATGTTGACGACAGTAGCGTGGGCAATGTGAGCGATGGCACTGACAGTCATTTGAATTCGGGTCAAGGTTTGAAAGATAGGCATTTGAATGATAATTCTTTTACATATGATGATATGGATAGCGATACTTATGTATGCATGAATAAGAGTGTATTTGGTGACAGTCATGTTGATAGCCATGGTCTGAACGTGCCTGTATGTAATACAGTGTTCAAGCTTCTCTCTTGGAACGTGAATGGTCTATCCTCAAAAGTTTCTGACAAGGCATTTGTTTCCTATGCCTGTGGTTTTGATTTCATATGTTGTGGAGAAACTTTTCTTGAAACGTTTAACATGGACGTGTTTGTTGGATATAAAGCCTTTTGCAAAGCTGCTGTGAAACTCTGTCATCAGGGGGTGGGGGGGTGGGGGGGGGGGGGAGGGAGGGGGGTGCTTGTTTGTTTAATAAAACAAGAATTTGTTCCCATCATAACTTATGTTGATGTTGATTCCTCTAACGTGTGTGTCTTTTTAATCGAAAAATCGCTTTTTCGCTTTTTGGGACAATGAAAAATATTGCTTTGGTCTGTGCATATATTCAACCTGAAGGTTCTCCCTTTTATAATTCTGTTTATGCTGATAATGGGATTTCTATGTTGGAAGATTGTTTGGCTGATTGCTTGTGTTCCCTTGGTGACATTGATGTAATAGTATGTGGAGATCTGAATAGCAGGACGGCAAATTTTTCTCCTGACTTGTCTACTGATGTTTTTTTTTATTCTTGTTTGCAAACGAAAAGTGAACCACCTTGCACAGATCGTTGTTCTCAGGATAATGTTTTGAATAACTATGGTAAGTTATTGTTAAATCTTTGCGTTGCTTTTGATTTGTATATTATGAATGGTGTATGTCAGGGCGACCGCCATGGTTGCTATACATATGCAACAGACAGCGGGAGCAGCGTAAATGATTATTTCCTTGTGTCAAAAGATTTTTTCTCTACTCTTTATGATTCCTGTAATTTGTTTGTTTCGGAACGGATCGAATCCGATCATTTACCTTTTGAATTTCACATTAACTTCTCAACAGAAAACACTGATAAAACAACCGAGACTGTTGAGGCTACTGTCTCCGAAAAGTTTGTGTGGAATGATGACTATGCCATGACTTACAGGGACAATTTGTGTGAAGCAGAAATGCGTACAAAATTAAATGAGGCCTTAGAACTGATTGCTGCTGATGTAGATAAAGCTTTAAACTTGTTCAGCGATTGTATCAAAAACAGTGCTGAAGGTATGAAAAAAACGTGTGCCAACAAGGAACAGTGGTGAGAACGAGGACTGGTTTGACTGTGACTGTTTGATAATGAAAAGAAAAGCAGTAAAATTATTGAGAGTATGGCTGCGTACGCTGGTGACAGAAGTGAGTATGTTATTGCGAGAAGAGAACATAAAAATCTTCTAAAACAAAAGAAGAAAATATTCAATAAAAAGCTATTAGATAATATGATCAGATCTCTTCCTTCACAACAGGAGTTTTGGAAAACAGTAAGAAGAGCCTCATTCAAAAGAAAATATCACAACAATAATATCTCTCTGGACTCATGGTATATGCACTTTAAAGATTTATTAGATCAAGATGTCTCAGATAATGATGAACTTTCTGTTGTCACTGGTGAAGATGAGGATGAGTATTTTAATCGTCCCATTTCTAAAGAAGAAGTTATGTTTGCCATGCGGAAAATTAAAACCAACAAATCGGCAGGACCTGATTCTATTATTGGTGAATTGTTGAAATTTGGTGGAGCTCAAGTTGTTGACTTTTTACTAGCTTTTTAACATAGGATTTTTGATGTTGGTATCTTCCCAGAAAACTGGAAAGAATCTGTAACCTTGCCGATATTCAAGGAAGGCGATGTAAATAATCCTAATAATTATAGAGGTATCTCTTTAGTTGACGTTAGTAGTAAATTGTATAGCACTGTCATTAACAAAAGATTGCAGGAGTGGATTGAATGTAATAATATTACTGGAGAACATCAAGCTGGGTTCAAAAAGGGTTACTCTACTATCGATCATATGTTTACTCTCCTCGCGTTTGTTCAGAAACAATTTTCTTTAAATCGTAAACTTTATGTTGCGTTTATTGACTTCGAAAAAGCCTTTGACTCCATAAATAGACAGCTTCTGTGGAGAGTATTACTTAAAAATGGTGTCAAGGGGAAATTATTCAACTGTATTAGAGCTATGTACAAAGTTGTTAAAACAAGGGTAAGAAGTGGGTCCAGTCTGACAGATTATATTAATTGTGTTGCGGGAGTAAGGCAAGGTGATGTCTGTAGTCCTGTACTATTTTCATTAATGAGCTTGCCATTGAGGTAATTAATAATGGCCTGCATTGTGGACGATTTACAAATGATGTTTTAGAATTATTTATCCTACTTTTGGCAGATGACGTTGTTTTGGTTTCAGAAACAATAGTTGGCTTACAACGTCAGCTGAATAAACTGTGCAGGGCTGCATCCTCATTAGAGTTAAAAGTTAACATGAGTAAAAGCAACATTGTGGTGTTTAGAAAGGGAGGTTATTTGGCGGCGAGGGAAAGATGGAAGTATGATGGTTTTACTATACCTGTGCTGAATGTTTATAAATACTTGGGGATCTACTTTTCTACACGCCTAAGTTTTACGTTTCTTGTAAAGACCTTGCATGTAGGGCAAAGAATGCTTTGATATGTGTAATAAGAAGATTGCATGCTTTGAATAATAATTCGCTTGAATTATTCTTAAAAATATTTGATTCCCAGGTACAGTCTATGTTGATGTATGGGGCTGAAATTTGGGGTTTAGATAATGCCGTTGTTCACTGTGAGGCTGTGCATTTATTTGCTTTGAAGAGGTTTCTAGGTCTCGACAGGCGTATCTCTAATGATTTGGTGTATGGAGAGTCCAATAGATATCCACTGTCCATTGGTTCAGCCGTTAGATGTGTGCGGCATTGGTTAAAGCTCTTACACATGGATCATTATAGGTTGCCTCGTAAGTCTTACGAGATGTTGTTTGAATTGGATGTAAAAGGGAAAACGAACTGGGTTTCAAATGTGCGTTTGTTTCTGTGTAAGCATGGCTTTGGGGATGTGTGGCTGACTCAGTGTGTTGGAAATCAAGAACAGTTTATTCGTGCTTTTCGATAAAGGTTGATTGACTGTGGATGGCGAATGTGGGATGATCATATCCAAACTAGTGAACGGTATGATTTATACAGAAATTATTCTAGTTTCCAATATATTCAGCCTTATCTAAAACTGAATTTGGACATGCGTTTGAAAAGATTAAATACTAAATTTAGAGTCGGTGTTTCTGAAATAAGGACTCGTTACTGAAGATACAGGAAACATACACAAACTGACTTGGTTTGTCCATTGTGTATGCAAGGTGAGGAAAATGAAATACGTTTTATGTTCCTTTGTCCAGCTTTGGAAGATCTCCGCCAAAAATTTATCCCACAGAAATATTATAGGCGCCCGTGTATGTTTCGATTACAGTTACTACTTAGCTCTAACAGTAGTTAGAAATTTAGGTATGTTTTTGTGTAAGGCGTCTAAGATCAGAGAAATAATGACGTCTTAGTTGATGTTCTTATTGGTATAGTTGTTTTTTGTTTGTTTGTTTGTTTTGTTTTTGTTTCGTGACTAGTGATTTTGTGTCTTACACATTATAATGTGAATGATTGTGCTCATTCCCCTTCAAATGGGCCGATGGCCTTATTGAATAGAAATCTGAAGTCTGAAGTCTCTCTCTCTCTCTCTCTCTCTCTCTCTCTCTCTCTCTGCATGTGTGCATGTGTGTGTGTGTGTGTGTGTGTGTGTGTGTGTGTGTGTGTGTGTGTGTGTGCGCGCGCGCGCGTGAGTGTGTGTGTGTGTGTGTGTGTGTGTGTGTGTGTGTGTGTGTGTGTTGTGTGTGTGTATGTCTGTGTATGTCTGTGTCTGTGTCAGTGTATACAAGAGAGGCAAATGCATCAGATGAGCAGAACTGGGTTTGGGGAAGTGACGAAAGGATCCTGCACTACGAATTTTGTCTTGGCCCACCGAATCCTTCATTCCTGTTCTATTGTTCGTGTCTTGGCCCACCGAATCCTTCATTCCTGTTCTATTGTTCGTGTCTTGACCCACCGAATCCTATCCTTCATTCCTGTTCTATTGTTCGTGTCTTGGCCCACCGAATCCTTCATTCCTGTTCTATTGTTCGTGTCTTGACCCACCGAATCCTTCATTCCTGTTCTATTGTTCGTGTCTTGGCCCACCGAATCCTTCATTCTTGTTCTATTGTTCGTGTCTTGGCCCACCGAATCCTTCATTCCTGTTCTATTGTTCGTGTATACCTGCTTGTACCGGAGGGGTGGGGGATGGAGAGAGAGAGAGAGAGAGAGAGAGAGAGAGAGAGAGAGAGAGAGAGAGAGAGAGAGGTGGATGGAGAACGGAGTTTACATGAGTAGGGAATGGTAGGGGATCTTGTATTTAATCTGCTTTTTTTTCTCCAATCATTTTTGTCATTAATCAGAACAGGTTCGTTTTTCTTCTCGGTTCTGTGAATCCCCCTCTCCTTTCGTTCTTTTCTTTGAAATATAAAAGAAAAAGAACAACGATGAACAATTGTTGTTTTTTTCAGGGAGGGGTTTGGGGGATGAAATAAGAAAGAAAAAGAACAACTATGAACAATTGTTTTTCAGGGAGGGGGTTGGGGGATGAAAAGAGGCTGAGGCACTGATATGAACAACTACCCATGCTGTAATTCACCGCCACCCCCACCTCCACCCCCAACAATAGTTCAGTCCCTAATGTATCAGAATGATGTATGTATCAGGCACTGACATGAACAAGTACCCATGCTGTAATTCACCGCCACCCCCACCTCCACCCCCAACAATAGTTCAGTCCCTAATGTATCAGAATGATGTATATATCAGGCACTGACGTGAACAACTACCCATGCTGTAATTCACCGCCACCCCCACCTCCACCCCCAACAATAGTTCAGTCCCTAATGTATCAGAATGATGTATATATCAGGCACTGACATGAACAAGTACCCATGCTGTAATTCACCGCCCCCCCCCCCCCCCCCCACCTCCACTCCCAACAATAGTTGAGTCCCTAACGTATCAGAATGATGTTTTTATCAGGCACTGACATGAACAACTACCCATGCTTTCACCGTCACCCCCCCCCCCCACACACACACACACACAGACACACCTCCACCCCCAACGATAGTTCAGTCCCTAATGTATCAGAGTGATGTATATATCGGATGGAGGGATATCATTGTCTGAGGACTGTGACATATCGTGGAATCACGTAATTGATTTATGCCAGGGTTTTTGTTTGTTTGTTTTGGGTCAGTGTTTGAAGTCTCTGCACGTATCTATCACAAACTACTCCGGAATCTGTTGCTTTTGTATCTGCGTCAAATTATCTTTGTTTATCTTTGTTTGATTTCCGCCTAGCGGCTATTCTCCCCACCACATGGACTAACAACAGATGAGTCATTTTCGTTCTTTGTTTGTACTGTGTTAAATGTTAAATGTGATTTATTTTTTCGCCTGAAGAAGACCCAAGTGGTTGAAATGCATCGTGTCTTGTCATGTGCTTTGTTTGTCAATGTCATTGGCGGTAACTAACACCCTCTCTTTCTAAATTTTGCTTCGTTCTCCGCCGTCAGTCACTCCATTTTGAAACTATCTTTGTTTAGATTACAAAGCATTGATCAAACAAGCAGTCTTGGCTTGGGAGGGGGAGGGGGGGGGGGGGGGGGGGGGGGGGGGAGGAGGGGGGCCGGATTGAGCGAGATGCCATCAAGGGGCGCAGAATATAGGACAGAAGTAACGTCATTGCGTGTACTGAGGCCATGTTCCCGCTCCATGGGCTCAATACATAGTGACACCCCCATCATCATCACCATCAGTGAAACAATTCCCCTACCATCATCATCACCATCAGTGAAACAATCCCCCTACCATCATCATCACCATCAGTGAAACAATCCCCTACCATCATCATCACCACATGAAACAATCCCCTACATCATCATCACCATCAGTGAAACAATCCCCCTACCATCGATCATTCCCATCAATTAAAAATAAAGTCATGAATAAACAGTGAAAAACAATCAAGTACATGGATGATAATGAATTAAAAAGATAAAGTAATGAGAGGAGATAACTGGAATGTAAAAAGATAAAGTCATGAGAGGAGATAATTTGGGAATGTAAAAAGATAAAGTAATGAGATGAGATAACTTGGAATGTAAAAAGATAAAGCAATGAGAGGAGATAACTGGGAATGTAAAAAGATAAAGTAATGAGATGAGATAACTGGGCAATGTAAAAAGATAAAGTAATGAGGGAGATAACTGGGAATGTAAAAAGATAAAGTAATGAGAGGAGATAACTGGGCATGTAAAAAGATAAGTAATGAGAGAGATAACTGGGATTAAAAAGATAGAGTAATGAGAGGAGATAACTGGGCAATGTAAAAAGATAGAGTAATGAGAGAAGATAACTGGGAATTAAAAAGATAGAGTAATGAGAGGAGATAACTGGGAATGTAAAAAGATAATGTACTGAGAGGAAATAACTGGGAATGTAAAAAGATAAAGTAATGAGAGGAGATAACTGGGAATGTAAAAAGATAAGTAATGGAGAGAAATAACTGGGAATGTAAAAAGTAAAGTAATGACTGGAGATAACTGGGAATGTAAAAAGATAAAGTAATGGAGTGGAGATAACTGGGAATGTAAACAGTAAAGTATGATGGAGATAACTGGGAATGTAAAAAGATAAAAGTGAATGATGGAGATAACTGGGAATGTAAAAAGATAAAGTAGTGAGAGGAGATAACTGGGAATTAAAAAGATAAAGTAGTGAGAGGAGATAACTGGGAATGTAAAAAGATAAGTATGAGAGGAGATAACTGGGAATTAAAAAAAAAATCTGAGAGGAGTAATGATGTAAACAGATAATATGACATGGTTACGAGAACGCGAAAAAGCACTGCTGTGTTGTCATGTGAACATCTTCGTATATTTGTATTCCAACGCGGCATCTGTCTCTGTTAACTTCTTTGTCCTCTGTCTTGTCTCTTCGTCTGTCTCTTCTCTCTCTCTCTCTCTCTCTCTCTCTCCCCCCCCCCCCCCCCGCCACTGATGTGTGTGAATGTGTGTGTATGTGGTGTGTGTGTTGGGGGAGGGGGGGTGTGGGGTGTGGAGAGAGAGAGAGAGACAGTGTGTGTTGTGTGTTCGGTGTGATGTGCGGTGTTGTGTGTATGGTGGTGTGTGTTTTGTGTTGTGTGTGTCTGTGTGTGTGTGTGTGTGTGTGTGTGGTGTGCATGTTGTGTGCAAGTTGTGTGTGTGTGTGTGTGTGTGTGTGTGTGTGTGTGTGTCATTTGTGTGTGCAGTATGGTGTGTGTGTGGTGTGTGTGCGGTGTGTGTTGTGGTCATGGTGTCGTGATTGTGTTTTTGTGTGTATTGTGTGTGTGGAGTAGGTGTATGTGGGTTTGGTGCGGTGCGTTTCCCGTGCGCGGTGTGTGCGTGCGTGTGTGTGTGTGTGTGGGGTGCGCGCCGCGTGCGGGTCGTGCCGCCGCGTGCCTTCCACACGTGTATGTGTAAGATGGAGACAGAGAGAGAGAGAGACACACACACACACACAGACAGACACACAGACAGAGAGTGAGAGAGAAAGAGAGAGAGAGAGAGGGGGGGGGGGCGGAGGGAGAAAGAGAGAGACAGGGGCAGAGAAAGAGGGGAGGGGAGAGTGCCCAATCTGATGACTATTGTTTGCATGTAAAGTACACAGACCATTTCTGTGCTATCTGAAGACCAAACACTACGATCATGAGTACACATAGTACATCAAAACAACGACTGAAGCACACACACATGGGAACGAACGAAGCGGACAATCCCCACAGGGAATGGAAAGAAAAGTCAAACATCAATAATCTACAATCTATCACTAACAAATTAGCAACCGACTGCTGTCCAGGAGAAGTAATTATGCTGTGAGACAAGGTTTTTACACAATCTATCAAAGGTTCATTCCCTTTAGCTCTCTCTCTCTCTCTCTCTCTCTCTCTTTCCCGAACACATTCAAAACAGTGACAGGTATGTTTTTTTTTATTTTTTATTTTTATAGAACATGTAAGTCGTCTAGAAATTGTGAAGCATATCTTTTGCTTGACATTGACAGACACTTAAAGAATTATATGACAAAGATGAGATTCGGAATAGCTGATGTATGTACACAGAAGTATCCGTATACTAATGCTGATGAAGATGCTAGGATGTGCCCACACAGCTCAAGAAGAATTTTGGCCGTCGAAGTGAAAATATCACAGAGAAAGACAGTAGTTTTAAATATTTATGCTCCTAATACTGCTCAAGAGAAAACGTTATTTTTTTGAAGAATTAGAAAACGTAATGTCAAATATAATTTCAGATAATATATTATGTGGTGATTTTAATTGTGTGTTAGATAATGATTTAGATATTGTTTCCGGGGAAAAACATACAGATAACGCAGTACAGAGATTCTGTAACTGGGTAGCAAACCATAACTTGTTTGATGGTTGGCGATTATTCCATCCAAACGAAAAAGAATTTACCTGGAGTAAAAAGTCACCATTTATTGCAAGAAGGACTCGATTATATCTTTATGAGTTCCGAAATTTTCGATAAAACGTTGGAATGTAACATTCACTCTATGCCTTCCACTGACCACAGGGCATGTTCTATTACCGTGAAATTTTCTAGTATAGAAAGAGGCCCTGGATTGTGGAAGTTTAATAATTCATTACTAAACGATCTAGAGTTTGTAAATGAAATGAATGCTTTAATAGATGATCACATTTCATACGTAAATGAAAATTCAGACTATCAAATGGAATGGGAAGTTCTGAAAATAAAGATTAAAACTTTTTCTATGAACTATAGTAAACACAAAAGTATGGTAAGAAAAAATACGTTGATAGATTTATATAATAAATTAAACGAGGTAGATGTTTAGCTTTCATCTGAGCCAGACTGTATTCAGGCTCAGAGTGAACGCACACACTTGGCACAGAAAATTGAAATACTGGAAAATTATAAGGCACGTGCTGCACAGGTCAGAGCAAGAGTAAAATGGGTAGAAGAAGGGGAGAAAAATACTAAATATTTTCTCAGTCTTGAAAAATCAAGAGCTAATTCTAAAATAATGGAAGGTGTTCTAGATAAAAATAATGTATTAAGAACTAATCAGACCGAGATATTAAAAGTTCAAAAAGATTTCTTTGCTGATGTGTACACAAAGAAACTGTCAAATGCTAACATGTCTGAGCAAGTAGATAACTTTTTGGCAGACGCAAGTGTTCCTCATATTTCTGAGATTCAGAAAAATAGTTGTGAAGGTACGGTGACAGAAGACGAACTCCTTGACGCACTAAAAAATTTAAATAATGGAACATCACCAGGTTGTGACGGTATTACGGTCAAGTTTTTAAAAGTTTTCTGGCAACACATAAAAACATTGCTCACTCTGTCTTCTAACGCTGCTTTTGATAAAGGTTCACTTTCACCTACACAAAGAAAAGCAGTTATTACTTTATTACATAAAGGTAAGGATCTACCGAGGAATGAGTTAAAAAACTGGAGACCTATATCTCTGACAAATACTGATTATAAACTTTTGGCCAAATGCTTAGCTAACCGTTTGGGGCAGGTAATACAAGATGTCATTGATGAAGATCAAGTGGGGTATATTAAAGGGCGGCGCATAGGGACATTAGTTAGGCAAATTGATGATGTAATTGAGCAACTGAATGCAAATAATAAACCTGGTGTGGTACTCAGTACTGACTACACTCAAGCATTTTGATCGTATTTCAAAAGACTTCATAATAACCGCATTTAAAACATTTGGTTTCGGGATGGATTTTATTAAATGGGTTGAAGTAATAATGAAAAATATTACGAGTTGTGTGAATTACTGTGGTTGGATATCCGAGTATTTTCCGGTAGAAACAGGAATTCGTCAAGGTTGTCCATTTTCACCGTTGGCCTTTGTAACTGCTATAGAAATTTTAGCAATAAAAATAAGAAACTGTCGTAATATTAAAGGGCTTGATTTATGGAGATCTGGTAACAATATTTTGGCTACTTTAATTAAACTTGCACTTTATGCGGATGATATAACTTTATTTCTGAAGGATGAGCATGACATGCTGCATGCACTCAACATATTATTTGATTTTTCGTTGTTTTCAGGATTGGAGATAAATCGTCACAAGACAGTGGCAATGTGGTTAGGAAGTAAAAAACATTGTGAAGATGCATGGTATGGAATTTCTTGGAAAAACAGATTAAAGATTCCTGGAGTTTATTTTGTCAGTGATAGATGTGCTTCTTTGGTAATGGAAAACTGGCTGCAAAGAATCGATAATATAAAAAGAATTATTCATTCTTGGGAAAAACGAAATTTAAGTGTAATGGGGAAAGTACATATTATAAAGACATTTTTGATATCTCAATTAGTCTACGTCATGCAGACGTTGGTAATTCCAGACAATGTGCTTATAGAAATCAATAGAATACTTTTTAGGTTTCTATGGCGTAAGCAGAACTGTAATAAAAGAACGTATGAAAAAGTTAAGAGAAATGTTATGTGTAAAGATTTTGAACAGGGAGGTTTGAAAATGATAGATGTCAGACAAATGCAGTCAGCGTTTCTCCTGCAATGGGTAATATGTCTGTGGAGAGCCGGAGAAAATGAGAAGTGGTCCTTTATTCCGAAAAAGATTTTTGCTCCGTTTGGCAGTAATTACGTGTGCTTCTATGCAAATGTTATTAGTGGTGTGCTTAAAGGTTTACATTTAGTTAATTCTTTTTTTTCTGGAAAACAGTGTTAAAAACATGGCTAGATCTTAATAAGCATGATGGATCTTTAGCATGTTCTTCTCTTTTGTGGAACAACTGTGGCATTATATATCGGGGAAATGTTTTTTTCTTTCCCGATTGGATACGAGGTGGTATACTGATAGTTCAGGATATGTTTGGTGCCAATGGAATGTTATCTTTGCCTGAAATATGTAATAGGATTGGAGACTCGCCCTCCAGAACACTCGAATATAATGTAGTAACCGCTGCTGAGCGACACTATGTTTCAAGTATAAGTGAAGAAGATCGGTGTAATAGTGTTTTTTCAGATCCCCCTCTCTTTTGTGGTAAGATATTGATAACCTGTAAAGAATTTCGGAAAACAATAGGTATGTTGCAAAAATCGGAACCCTGTGCCTTTAGCTTTTGGAAAAACAAATTTGGTATAGAATTAAACAAGAAAATTTGGCAGATCCCTCGCTTGTGTACAAAAGAAACACGACTGAGAGTGCTGCAGTGGAAAATTTTGCATAACATTTATCCCACTAATATTATGCTTTGCAAGATGAAAATACGTGATGATAAAAAATGTTCTTATTGCACTGACGAAATCGATTTTATCGAGCATTTCTTTTATGAATGTCCAACTGTTAGATACTTCTGGAAATACATTGGCCAATTTATACTAGTACAGTGCGACATCAATGTATCCTTATCTTTGGTTGATGTTCTGTTTGGAAAGCAGAAGAGCAACGATATCGATGCAGTGAACCTAAAGAAAATTAATTATATAATTTTGATAGCAAAAATGTGTGTAAGTATTGCCAAAAAGACTGAATCAAAATTACCAATGTCCATGATATTTGAAAATCAGTTAAGATATCGGAAAATTTAGCATAAAATCACATACACGCCCCACGTGCACACAAATACATGTTGGCTCACACGCACTCTCAGAAACATACATGCACACGCTTACATACATAACTACGTGTGCACGGTCAAGGACATACACACACACGCACACGCATACACACACACACACACACACACACACACACACACACACACACACACACACACACACACACATACGAATATGTTGTCTCGCTTCTGGACCTTCCTCATGTTTTCCTTGTGGATCCCTTTTTTGTTTCTTTCGCCTCAAGGTCAACCCATTGGGGACCAGGTCGATTTGCGAGACAATGTGTTTTCCACCCTTGCAAGAGTTTCTCTCCTTTGACCCCTTGTTCGGTCACCCCTGTTGCTGTCCTTGCTTTTTTTTCCCTTTTCTTTTTTTTCGTGTCAAGGATTGCTCTTGGGGATGTTCGAGCTTATCTGTGAAGGTGCGAGGGGGAGTGATACTCAAACGCTCAATGCAGAAAAGGTTCCCTCCTAAAATATGTTACCACAAAAAAGAGAGAGGAAGGAAAAAGGGAGGGAAAAAAGAGAAAAAAAAGAAGGAAGGAATAAGAAAAAGGAGAAAAAAAAGGTGGAGAGGTCAAAAAAGAAAGTAGGGGAGGCCGGCATAGAGAGAAGGCTCTTCCTTGAATGGACTGAGAAGGATAGATTGATAGATCGATAGATGGGTAGATAGCTTGAGTGATAGACAGACAGACAGAGAGACAGACAGACAGAGAGACAGACAACAGACAGAGAGATTTATGGAGAGATAGAGAGATGGGGAGTTGGGTTGGAGTGATAGGGAGGTAGTGGGGGAGGGAGGGAGGGGGTGGGGGGTGGGGGATCTATAAAGAGGTGAAGAGAAAGATGATGTAGGCTTAGTTGATAAACTAAACCCGATTCTAATAACTTCAGTATCGTAGTATTTTTCATAATCCCACCTTCTGGTTACCCAAACCCTATTATGTTTGAAATCCAGTGATTGCCATGTTTAAGTCCCTCCCTTCCAAATTCAAAGAAAGCGAAAGATTTCTTCTTTACAACATAGAGCCTAATCTCGATGTAGGTTTCTCTGATAGACCGGGAATGTGGTGGGAAAAAAAAAAGGATGTGCCCACTGTGTAAGAATGCCAAAGAAGATGAACAACATTTTTTGTTGTGCTGTCCTGCCTTCCAAGATCTGCGAAATGATTTTATTACCCCCCCCCCCCCCCCACCTCAAAATCCCATGTCTGTTTAATGTTGTACTGCTCATGGCAAATCGAATTGAAATAACGTTGAAGAACGTTTGCATATATTTGTACAACGCGTTTAAAAGACGCACTGTATTACTCAGTTAAAGTGGTGTTGGATTATATGATCAGGATGGATTAATGCTCAGCTGTCATGTTATGTACATAATTAATCAATTATTCATTGTTTAATTAAGAAGTGAATTGTCAAGGTATTGTATCCCCTTCTGAGTCGTGGCCATGAGACCCTCTTCTTCAGTTCTCTCGTCTTAGATGTTAATTCATTTATCCATCAGCTTAAAATCGTGCGCAGTGTGGTCTCAAAACTTAGCGGATGTGGTGTAGCGTATATGGACTAGTCCGCACGCAGTGACGCCTCCTTGATGAAACTGAAAGTGAAACTGAAACTTCAGAATGGGCAATGACCTACACTGAATGAACTTCCGCTTCCGCTTCTTCCTCCTTCCTCCTCTCTCTCTTCTCTCTCTCTCGTCTCTCTCTCTTCCTCTCTCTCTCTCTCTCTCTCTTTCTCTCTCTCTCTCTCTTCCCTCTCTCCTCTCCTCTCTCTCTCCCTCCCTCTCCTCCTCTGTCTCTCTCTCTCCTCTCCCCTCTCTCCTCTTTCTCCTCTGTCTCCACCCCCTCTCTCTCTCCTCCCTCCCCCTCTCTCTCCTCTCTTGCCATCTCGCTCTCTCCCTCCCCCTCTCTCTTCTCTTTGTCACACACACACACACCTCTCTCTCTCTCTCTGGCCATGAAGAACCGTGATGTCAGATCAATACAACCGACAGAATATCAGGGAAGCTCTGTCACGGCTCATTTCCTCCATTGCTCACGTGCTCCATGGTGCACACTGTGACGTCACGTACACATGACAGCATTGTAGTTTGAAACTAGGTCACAGAGCAGCTCTCTGCAGTGCCTTTTCATGTTGTTGTACTGGTGTATAAGCCAGGCCCGGGAGGACCATGTACATGAAGTGCTGGACAGGGGATGCATGTCTTGTTCTGCTTCCTCTCTCACGCCGTTCACATGAAGTAGATGACACTACTGTCACTGCACACGTAGCTGGCCACCTCACGAGGGAACACAACAC
>CM065728.1:499152-501652 GCA_033310375.1 Conus canariensis | reverse complement strand
TTGTGCTCAGTAAACGCACCGCCAGACACAATGGTCGACAGGACAACCTCGATGAGCAATGATCGTTTCTGTTTGTTGGTATTGGTAACACGATTGCTACAACAACAACAAAAACCACCACCACCACCATCTATTCTATTACTTCTACTACTATCACTATTACTACTACTACTACTACTACTACTAAGCTACTACTAACCAACTATCTACTACTACTATCTGCATGCTGCTGCATACTACTATTACTACTACTACTGCTGCTGCTGCTGCTACTACTACTACTGCTGCTGTGCTATGCTTCACTACTACTATGCTGCTGCTACTACTACTACTACTGTACTACTACACTGCTGCGTTCTACTACTGCTACTTCTGCTGCTTCTGCTACTGCTACTACTACAACTATCTATTGCTCAACGACAAGTTATTTCTATAGCTCTGTCCACTGTTAAGCGCTTCATGATGTGAACGACAGTACACAGCCACTGATCTTCATCCTAATGCCTTGCACGTCCTACTCCTCTATCTCACATCTGATCTTCTACGTCCTCTCTTCACTGATCGCCTATGCACGTCCTCCTCTTCCACTGATCTTCATCCTAATGCCTTGCACGTCCTCCCTCTTCCCACTGATCTTCAGTCCTAATGCCTTGCACGTCCTCCTCTTCCACTGATCTTCATCCTAATGCCTTGCACGTCCTCCCTCTTCCACTGATCTTCAGTCCTAATGCCTTGCACGTCCTCCCTCTTCCCACTATCTTCAGTCCTAATGCCTTGCACGTCCTCCCTCTTCCCACTGATCTTCAGTCCTAATGCCTTGCACGTCCTCCCTCTTCCCACTGATCTTCAGTCCTAATGCCTTGCACGTCCTCCCTCTTCCCACTGTCTCGCTCCTTCCCCTCTCCCTCCTCACCTCCGTTTCCCGCCCCTCTCCCCATGATGTCTGTGTTAGTGTGTACATGTGTGCCTGCCCAGACACCCCCTCCCACCCCCACCGTTCTCTTTCTCTCTCTTTCTGTCTGTCTGCCTCTCCTCTCTTCTCTCTCTCTCTCTCTCTCTCTCTCTCTCTCTCTCTCTTCTCGCCCCACACACACACACACACAACACACACACACACACACACACACACACACACACACACACACACACACACACACATGCACACACATACAGAGAGAGAGCAAGAGAGAGAGAGAGATGTGTTGAAATAGTAAAGCAAAGTTCACGGAGCTTTTTGTGGGAAGGGTGATGATTTAGTGTTTCCATTGTCTTCAGATGAGGCTTCATAATCAGAACACTTTCTGACCTGTCAGCTAACAGTACTAGTCGTTGTTGTTGTCAAGACTTATGAGTGATACAGTTTTACAGTTCTTGCTTAAAATTTTTTTTTTACATTTACAACACTCCTCTCTCTCTCTCTCTCTCTCTCTCTCTCTCTCTCTCTCTCTCTCTCTCTCTCTTTGTAGTCACTCACTCACAGAGGACTCAGAGAGGTCAGGAGAAGAGACAGAGAGAGGAACAAACAAGACAGAGAAAGGAACAGAAGGACAGGTTCAGGACAACCGATGAATTGCTTATTGTGAGCGACAGTCAGACTGGTAGCTTTCGAGCAGCATACTGTGATGCACGTCATTGTGAGCAGACAGTACAGACTGGATAGCATTCAGAGCAGGGCGATACTGTACGGCACGTCATTGTGAGCGACGAGACTGGTAGTTTAGCAGGGCATACTTACCCTCATGTGCAGGACAGTCAAGGTAGCTGCAGGCATACTTCAGTCATTGTGAGCGACAGTCAGACTGGTAGCTTTCGAGCAGGGCGACTACTGTACGGCACGGCGCTTTACGCATGGAACGAGACTCGGGGACGTTATAGCCCTGGGTAGACAGGGCACGTAAACATACCTGTAAAAGTGCACGGAAATCAAGGTAGACATGCATTGGTCATATCTTCAGTCAAATAAACTGTGAGGTGTAGCTCTTCTTTCCTGTAGAGTTGTTATTGTTTTAGATGAACAGAGATATGTCAAAAATAAGATCTCTGTTGGACGGAAAGAACGCGGGGTCTCGCAGAGGTCGTGTGTTTTTTTGAGTTACGATTGCAGGCCAGTCTGCTGTTTTCTTTTCATGGTCTTTTAGACGGTGTTTTTCCCGTTCCTTGTGCAATCCATTTCAATGGAATATTTGTTGTTTATAGATGTAATGTAGTAAGCTCAATACATTGTCAAAAGGACACCTGCTTGTGGACGGAAAGGAGTTCTTGAACTCAGGGATGGACAGTCAGACCAGGAAGGGATGGGAAGGGGGGGGGGGGGGGGGGAAGGGGAGATCTGAGAGTTTGGTTGAAGTTGGGATCCCAAAGAAGGGCGCTGCGTTGACTGAACAGTCCTCAACCCTGTAGAAACTCCAATAAGACTGGTCTGTGCTGCCATGTACAACCCTGTAGAAACTCCAATAAGACTGGTCTGTGCTGCCATGTACAACCCTGTAGAAACTCCAAT
>CM065728.1:469152-489152 GCA_033310375.1 Conus canariensis | reverse complement strand
GGGAGGGGTAGGGGGATAGGGAGGTGAAGGGGGATGGAGGGAGAAGAAGGGAAGGGTGATGGGTGATAGGGGTGGTAGATTAGGGTTCTCAACACTTCTGCTTTCGATTTGTGTGTGTGTTGGGGGGGGGGGGGGGGGGAGGGGGGGAGGGGGGGGGGGAGATGCGTCAGATCTTCAATCCTGTCTCCACGATGAAACCTACAGTCTTCTCGAGGTCTTGACGGCTGCCCCAAAGCTGCATCTGCAGTTCTGCACCCTCTGGCCAGGTTTGACGCCGTAGAACATGATGGGCTGGACACTGCACACTGGCTTTCAACACAACGTGCGACGCAGACCCCTGTACCCCGCCCAGTGGCCATGGTCCCCTCTCCCGACGCGATTCAGTTCAGTTAATGCTGTTTATAGCTCAGCTGACTGCAAGCACCGCATCATCGTTGTCACCCCGTAGGAATCCACTATCAACATAGGTTCAAAAGCACACACATATAATCAAGACAGATTGAATTCTCAACATTCGTTAGAAAAATACACATACAGCTCATTAAAAGTGATTGAACTCTCACCTATCATCTATCACCTATCACTTGTCACCTATCACCTGTCACTTGTCACCTATCACTTGTCACCTATCACCCATCACTTGTCACCTATCATTTGTCACCTATCACTTGTCACCTATCAGTTGTCACCTATCACCCATCACTTGTCACCTACCACTTGTCACCTATCACCCATCACTTGTCACCTATCACTTGTCACCTATCACCCATCACTTGTCACCTATCACTTGTCACCTATCATCTATCACTTGTCACCTATCACTTGTCACCTATCATCTATCACTTGTCACCTTTCATCTATCACCTATCATCTATCGCTTGTCACCTATCACTTGTCACCTGTCACCTATCACTTGTCACCTATCATCTATCACCTATCATCTATCACTTGTCACCTATCACCTATCACTTGTCACCTGTCACCTATCACTTGTCACCTATCCCGGACTCTTGAAGATCGTTGGGACGCCACTGATCTTGGAACCGATTGTGATGTTTCTGTCATTCCAGACAGGTCTTAGTCTGACTAGCGCTGCTGTTGTTTGTGCAACTCTCAGTATAGGTCAGGATACACACACACACAGCTCATTGTGATGAGCTGACATACTGATGCTTGGTGTGCTGACACATCCACACCACTTTCAACCGGAAGAAACAAAAATTGAAACAAGAAATAAAGGTTACAGTATTCATGAGATAACAGTACATTGTGCATGTGTGCCGGCAAGTGTGCGTCCGTGCGCTTGCATGCTTGAATGCCATCGTCAGTGAGTGTGTGTGTGTGTGTGTGTGTGTATGTGTGTGTGTGTGTGTGTGTGTGTGTGTGTGTGTGTGCGCGCGTGCGTGTGCGTGCGTGCGTGCGTGCGCGGGTGCACGCTTGCGTGTGTGTATGTGTGTGTGTGTGTGTGTGTGTGCGCGCGCGCGCGCCCGCGTGTGCGTGTGTTTGTGTGTATGTGAATAAATGAGTATGTGTGCGTGTGTGTGTGTATGTGTGTGTTTGTGTGCGTGCGTGCGTGCGAGTGTGTGTGTGTGTGTGGATGTGTGTGTGTGTGTGTGTGTGTGTGTGTGTGTGTGTGTGTGTGTGTGTGAGAGAGAGAGAGAGAGAGAGAGAGAGAGAGAGAGAGAATGTATGCGCAAGTATGTTTTTGATATACGAAAACGCCTTATTCCTTTATTTTCTTTTACCCGTGACGACGATAAGTGTGAAAAGACAAGCGATGTACGTGTTGTCTACTTTTTGCACCAATCCTTTCCAGGCTATATCCAGTCTCCCCTGTGGGATGGGGCCACACCTCACTCCACTGGTCTGGACAGCTGGGCAGCCCTGGAGGTCCCGAACGGTTCGGCAGTCATGGTCAGCTTCCCAGAACTTTCGCTGTCAAGCTGCAGGTCCTGGACCACGCTGACACTGTACGAAGGCCGCCACGATTCAATGCAGCTGAAGAATCAGTTCACGTGCATCAAGGATCCACCCCAACACACCATCCACACCCGGAGTGTACACTTACATTTCGTGACAGGGCCCACCAACTTCTACCTTGACGAGGGCTTCCGGATGAAGTTCACCGTGCATTCTTCGTCACGGCTTCTGGAGAAGGTGAGCGAAGACGTCACTCTGACTATGAACCGATTCGGCGAAGACGATTTCTACGATAAGGGCAATATCTGGAACTGTTCCGTGCCTTTCTGGAAGGAGTTTGCCGGCCACTTTCCTTGCAACAACAGGTGGAACTGTCTTCGTGGGGAGGACGAAGAACTCTGTCCTTACACCAATGCTGAACTGTGTGACGTGGGTCATCTATGGCTGACCGACAGCTGTCACCAAGTTGTTCGTACACCCACGAGGATGACGTGGTACGAAGCTGCCATGGAGTGTATCCGACGAGGAGGGACTTTATCCAGTCTGAACACGGAGAGAGAGTGGGACATGATGGTGCGCTACATGTCTGTGCGGTCTGAGGAATTGGCTTTCTTTGGGATTTCGACTTTTGGGGTTTATGCCAGTCCCATGTAAGTTGAGACAGGTATGTGCATGCGTCTCGTTTGTGTAGGTCCCACTGATTCTTTTGTTTCTGTAGTACTGTGTTATTCGCCGAGGGGGGTTTTAACGTCCTTGGCAAAAAGACGTCAAAATGTTGTTATTCCGTTGAACAAAAGGGGACAAACAAATTACAAGACAAAACAGGTCACGTTTCGACCTCTTTGGTCTTCTTCAGATCAGAACGTTCCCTGAAGAGGATTCCTGTCTTTCTTTACTAGAGTCTGTATTGGCTTTCACTAGCATTCCACCAACTGTAGTTAGCACGTTAGGAAAGCTACGACAAACTCTGATGACGTGGATTAACCAAGGCTATGCTTGGCTGGGGTCTCACAAAAGCTATCACTGGTAACATACTGAACATTCCAGGACTGGTGGGCAATTTTAGAATTAGCTAGGCATTTTTCAGAATTCCAACAGTGATAATAATAATAATAATAATGGTTTCTTATATAGCACTTAATCAAACGAATTTCTCTAAGCGCTTTACAAAGTCATACTACATTCACCCTTCTCATATACAATAATACACCTTACACACAGCTACAAATACTATTACTACAATAACTAACAAATCCTTATCCTACGAGTGTGACATTCACTTATTTTTCAAATATCACTACAAAAACTTAATCCTATAACGTTCAATCATACAACAAATACATGTAATGGAAAACATACACATACACTACATTTGAAAAGGCCCAGACGGCTATGAGATAGGTTGTACACCCCCCCCCCCCCCCCCCACAGCATTGACTAATTATGAGAAAATAGATGGGTTTTAAGTTTAGACTTGAAAGAAGAGATAGAATCTGAATGTCTGAGAGAGTCTGGCAGTCTGTTCCACGTCGCTGGAGCTTGAAAAGAGAAAGATCTTTCACCAGTAGTAGTCCTGAAGCGAGTCATTCGTAGAAGGCGGTCGTCAGCACAGGAGCGTAGTTGTCGAAAGGGGGTGTAGATTTTAAGGAGATCTGAGAGATAGGAAGGTCCATTTTCAAAGAGAGCAGAGAAAGTGAGAGTTGGGATTTTGTGCGAGATACGGTTTGAGACAGATAGCCAGTGAAGAGAGTGAAGTAGAGGCGAAATGTGATCATATTTTCCTGCTCTACAGACGACTCGGGCTGCATGATTGTGGATTCGCTGTAATCTTTCTATCAGGTATTTTGGAAGGCCGGCCAAAAGTGAGTTGCAGTAATCTATTCTAGATAAGACAAATGCACAAATGAGAGTTTTTGTAGCATCTGTAGAGAGAAGTTGACGTACGGAGCTGATTCGTCTTAGTTCTAAATAGGCAATCTTGCAAATATTTGAAACCTGTTTCTCAAAGGAGAGGGAATGGTCAAGAATGACCCCTAGACTGCGGACAGAGGTGGAGACAGAGACAGTACAGTCATTGATAGTGACAGTTGAAGGCAGAGAAGGATGGTTAGGTTGTTTTGTCACGAACATGAGTTCCGTCTTGTCGTCGTTTAGTTGTAGTTTGTTGGTTGTCATCCAGTCCTTCAGGTCTGCAATGCAGCCCCGCGTCCGAGAAATCAGTGAGTCAATTTCAGCCATGGGAGCCGACTGATGAAGTTGAGTATCGTCAGCAAAGCTCTCATGCGACATGGCGTGACCACTGATAACGTCAGACACAGGACTAGCATACAGCACAAAAAGGACTGGCCCCAGTACAGAACCCTGAGGCACACCGTACCTAAGAGGAGAACGGTCTGAGTATCTGCCCTGTACACACACTGTCTGAGTCCGTCCAGTCAAGTAAGAGATAATCCAGTTGAGAGCTGTGTCTTTGAATCCAAAGGACGTTTGAAGCCGTGAGAACACAATATTATGATCGATCGTGTCAAATGCTGCGGAGAGGTCTAACATCGCTAATAAGGAAATATTCCCATCGTCAAGCCCGCAGAGGAGGTCATTGACTATACGGAAGAGTGCTGTCTCACAACTATGGCCTTGTCTGTTAGCAGATTGATTAGGATTCAAAAGCTGATCCTTTTCGAGATGTTCTAGAATTTGTTCCAAAACGATCTTCTCCAATAATTTTGATAGAAATGACAAATTTGATACAGGCCGATAATTCTTTAAAACATTGTTATCTAATGAAGGTTTCTTGATCAATGGACGTACCACTGTGGACCGGAAGATTTCAGGAACGTGACCAGAGGACAAAGAGGTATTGATAACATGAGTAAGATGGAGTAGGACGTCATCAGTGCACTGAAAGAGCAAGCTAGTGGGAATGGCATCAAGTTCACATGATTTAGGGCTGCATCGCAAACAAAGTTTTTTTTACATAGTCTTGACTAACAGGGCTAAAACAAGCCAAAGGAGGTCCACAGTAAACTTTGTCATTCAGAGAATGTACAGGTGCAGTAGAATCTAGCTTTTCACGGATAGTGTCAATTTTGCCATTGAAAAACTCTAAGAATTTCTGAGGGAGCTCTTGAGTTTGGAAGATGGTGGGAAGGGGGGAGTAGCTGACTTTGCCTAGGAGACTATTTGTGACATTAAATAGTTGCTTGGCCGTATTACAGGCCAATATCTTTGAAGAATAGAACAAAGTTTTTGCTTGATGAACAATGTCAGTAACATGATTTCTCGCAGTTTAATATATTTCCCTGTGCACAGTCAGTCCCGTGGCGCGCCATCGCCTCTCAGCCCCCCTCCTCTCCTGCTTGAACTCCGATAGTAGAATTGTACCTTTCGCCATGGAAAAAAATTTAGAAATGCACCATGCGCGTTTTCAGAATGTTGGCAAACCCCGGCAAAACCTACCACAATCCGACAAATGATATTGTGCAGACCGATGCGATTCATGTTATGCTGACATATGTGCAATTCATTAGATGTAACCTTCTTCGCGTTTTGAATTCATGAATACTTTATATGACCTTTTTCTCTCTTTTTTTTTTTTTTTTTTTTTTTTTTTTTTTTTAGTGAATCGACTTCGGCGAAAATCTGCACGATTTTGGCCAAGGATTGGAAGGGAAGTAAGCCATACAATATCTACGTACGATATAAGCTAACATTTATAGATCCACAATTCAAAATTTTCAGTATACTGCTGACAGCATAACGGACTGGTTTGAGCAACATTGATAGGGTTGATGGCTCGAAAGGATATCAAGCCTCTCAAGCAGTACGATGTGGAGGGGCTGTAAGGTGAGTAGTGGCATTTTGCTACTCACTGTATCGCGCTTAATCATCGGTCAACCTTCATGACTGCCTGGCTCACCTGCCAGTCACTCTGTGCGACGACTTTGATGATGATGCGCCAGCGCAGGTCTCCCACATTCCCTGTCCAAGCTGTTACCTCACATTCCGTGCACGCATCGGCTTGGTCAGCCAGCTGCCTATCTACAAATCATCCCCCCCCCCCCACCTCAGCTCCAAGGTGACTGAAGTGGTTCTCGTTGACCCGACAGACGAACAACAACGACAACGTTACAACTCATAAGCCACAGACATAGACCCTGATATCTCTGGCTGAAACGTGTATAGAAACATGAATACAGACATAGACCCTGACATCTCAGGCTGAAACGTGTATAGAAACATGAATTCTACAACCGAAAAATCTAACCAAGATCATAATCCCCCCCCCCCCTTTTTCTCCTCTCTGTGTCTGTCCGTCTGTCTGTCTGTTCCCTCCATCCTTTCCCACCCCCACCCTCTCCCCCCCCCCTCTCTCTCTCTCTCTCTCTCTCTCTTTTGTCTCTCTCTCTGAGCCTGTCTTTTTTTCTGTGCTCAACTCTCGACCTGTCTTCTCTTCAGTTTCTGCCTCCGTATCTATATATACAAGTAAAAGTGTGTGTGTGTGTGTGTGTGTGTGTGTGTGTGTGTGTGTGTGTGTGTGTGTGTGTGTGTGTGTGAGCCTGTCTCCACCGTCCTCCCAGTTTTCACAACATTCTAGTCTGCCTCTTGAAGTCCCTGTCTGTTCTTCAAATGTCCCACTAGGGGATGTTCTGCCATACCACGCCCGTCGGGTACTTGACCTTCGATGGTGTGCGCGCTGCTGTTGCCTTCATAGGAGCAAATGTACGTTTGGTATGCAGCTCAATCCCCGAGTCATTGGTCTTATGTTCATTGCATTGAACTCGAGTTGGCTACGGCAGCCAGGTGATGGAGGTGATGGAGATGAGATTTCATTGCATAAGTTACCGCCCATGGCGAAGTAGTTAGCGTCGTGGACTCCCGGCTGGGAGGTCCTGAGTTCGAGACCCATCAGAGCCATTTATTTATTGGACTTTTCTGCCCAGTCGGCTCCTACCCAGGGCTCAGTTTGCCATGGGCCCAGCTTGGAAGATTGGGACCACGTATTGCAGTTTTATCCACTTGCATCCCTTAACATCCCCCCCACCCCCCACACCCAAGTCTCCTCACGCTGTCTGTAATCAGCCTCTCCACCCCTCCACCTTTCAAACGCACACTTACACACAGACATACGCGCGCGCGCTCGCGCGCAAACGTACGCACACACACAGAGGCACACACACTCACCAGAGAGAGAGAGAGAGAGAGAGAGAGAGAGAGAGAGAGAGAGAGAAGAAGAGAGAGAGAGAGAACGAGGGAGCGAGCTGTCATTATAATTAGATGACGCCGAATCTGTTAAACTTGTCTGGGAATGCTCTCACCTTCGTCTGAAAAGTTTCAATGATAAGCGACAGACTGGTACACAAAGACAGGTACACACACACACACACACACACACACACACACACACACACACACACACACAGAGGATACAAGTACGAAGATTTATTTGGATTAAGGCTATAGCCCATACTGAAGGGGTGGTACCTGCAATATACATAATATTATGATCATGAAAGAAAATGAAAAGAGAAAGCAAGTACATATGCGTCATACAATGATGTTAAGAATACACAGTATGTAGACTTTTTTGTGCTTCATGAATGAGAGAGAGAGAGAGAGAGAGAGAGAGAGAGAGAGAGAGAGAGAGAGAGAGAGAGAGAGAAAACTGAAGAAGTTCACCCCGCAGGTACGAGTTGTTTTGGCAATGGGAAGATCAAAGCACAGCATTTTTCACCCGACTCTTGAGGAGTGCATTATTCGACATGGTGCCTATACCTCCCAGACCTTACTGTGGTTTCTTCACCCCTGAACGTCAGGCCAGGGACACGGGAGGGTTTACAAAGTGTGGGTACAGAAATGAAATAAAAGCCAAAACTGTTGTGCTTTGTGAATTCAAACCAAGAACCTCATCCAAATTCTCCGATCAGAAATCGGTCCGTTTCCCGCCTTCCGGTCACGCGGTCTTTCCGGTGTCCCACGTGACGTGCCCCTCTGAGCGACGGTATGCAAATGAGTCGCATGTGACGCACGAGTTCCTGGCGTGTGACGTAGAAAGCGATTGTGTGGTGAGCTCCTTGCTGGAAGCACGTGAGACGTGCCTGTCTTTCTTTGACCATCCCGCTCCCCCGTCTTTCTCGTGCAAGAATCAGATACAGGAAGTGCCTTACATGTTGGTGTGTGACCACCGACCTGCTGCAGTGATCACAGTGACGAGGACTTCTGTGTGCATCCCCCGTGCATCTGGCACCTGACCACGACTGCGAAGAAGAGTACAAGCATCAGGTACGTGGCAGTCAATGGTGATGTCCTTTGTGTTACAAAACTTAAGGAGTAGAATAGTTTCAAAGTGTGGTGACTGCAGGCGGAAATAATGTTACTAGAAATTACTAGAACAGTCGTTAAGCAGCAAATAACGAACTGGTTTCCGATCACCGTTACAAATATACGAGTTTCGTCTGAACAATTGTCAACTTGATGCATAGGTTATCTAGTTTCAGCCCCCCCCCCCCCTCCCCTTTGAAGTGATGCAGGTCTGTAAGGCACCATCTGCCAACATGAAGGTGTTTTTTTTAAATGTGTCCTTCTGTCTCAATATGATGCCAGTAATGTCCACTGATTGAGCTTCATAGTTGAAGACAAACAAAGCAAAACAAAAACAAAAACAAACAAACAAACAACAACAACAACAAAACCTGTCGGCAATGCCTTTCATGACTGCTTCTTTAAACTGATCGATAATTCTTGTCCCCAAATGTCACCCTGACCTTCCCATGATATCCAGTTATGTTTAGATTCGCTGACGGACGTTTGTGACCTCAGTGATGCTTGGTGATGTAAATTGATAGAGACGTGTCCAGTGGTTGATACTGTCCATTCTGGACCTCCTCTGCCTAACTGTAGGACGTCCAGCCTCAATGGTGCCCAGGTCTTGGATGGCGACTCAGGGCAGCACCGTATGTCTGTTCCTGAAATTGAAAATGCGGTCACGATCTTGAGGGAGCGAGAGGTGCATGCGTCCCCCACCCACACTACGAGTACACACAACAGAGTGCGAAGTCAGTGCACAGCCATCAGTAAAGAAGAACTTTCTCAGAAGGGCATCAAATGCTTTAGTCTTGGCCTAAAGTTGTCGAAGTTGTTTACCATCTGATTGAGCTTGTTGATTCAGGGTTGTATTGATCAATCCAGTTCTATGTTTGTGTTTAACGAAGTCCAGGGTGTCAGCTGCAGCATTGTACAGGGATTCTTTGAAGGCTTTCCATTCCTCGCCAGTGTTCGACAGACATTCCTGGATCTTTTCTTGCAGAATGTCTCTGCATTTTTCTCTCTCTCTCTCTCTCTCTCTCTCTCTCTCTCTCTCTCTCTCTCTCTCTCTCTCTCTCTCTCTCTCTCTAAACGCACGTATAATAGAAATAAAAACACCATATTATCTATGTCTGTCTGTCTGTCTGTCTATCTATCGATTTCTGTATCTGTCTATCAACGCATATAAAACAGAGATAAAAACAACCAGACTCATCAAAATATTCCCACTAGTTCGACCTTCCAATGTCTTCTTCAGGGGACTTTAATGACATACATATTCGAGTATTCCAAATCAGAGATAGTTTACAGTGAACACAGACACTCTTGAGCAGCATGTGCGGATAACACATTCCCACACTCAGAGCGAAGCACCACATGAAATCCAGAGCTTGCAGCAGTCTGCAGCGCCAGAGGAAAAGTTCAGTGAAAATCTACCAACACTTACTGAGGTAAAAAATTGGTTAAGAAAGCTAGAATTAGATATTCACCTGGTCCCCAAAGAATAGCCTGTCTGCTGTATAGCAGATGTCCCAATGTCTTTGAGTGGCTCCACTAAATGATGAGATCAGCTTGGAGGAACCTGAAGATCAGCGCCCAATTGGTGATAGCTGGTGGATTGTACCCCCCCCCCCCTCCTCACCGCCCCACGCTTTCTGTGAAAGGTAAGTTTGGAGAAGTCTGTAGCGCTACGCCTTGTCCGTGACGGTTGGTTATGTAACAAGTGAACCTGCCAACAGTGCATTTCAGAAATTTAGGCTTGTTAAATAAGAGAGCAGCTTACAATGTCATGTTACCTTCATGGAAGTTTCTGAGCCATCTTCATTGTCTCTTTATAATAAAACATCGAAGACATACCTTCACGCACTGGTGAAATTCCTTGTAACAAAAGGAACGTGCAAATGCACAGATCCCCAGCTTAATAATCTTACTATCTTCAAGGATATGTTTTTGCAATGGCCCATGGAGATATTTTTCTATGACGGGTATAGTCTAATGTGCCTCCCTTGGAGTGTTAGCTCGGCTGGATTCTTTCTTTCTTTTCTCTTTCTTTTTGAAAATCCAGAAGATTTTGTCGTGAATGTTTGTTTTTGCACAACGCACCAAAGGGTTTCATGCTCTTAATTTTCTTTCATGAGGTAATAGAAATCAATGCTGAACTCAGACAGGATTCTGAACGTAGCCAGACATCATCAAAAGTCACAGTATTAAAGGTTTATTCTTTAACTGGTGAGGACCGTTCAAATGCAACCAGTAAAGTCAGCATAAAAGAAATGTGAAAATCTACAAATTGACTGCCCACTGTGAAATACCAGGAAGCAAATTTTCTTTTTGAAAAACGTCAGTCTTCCATGAAATGATATTATCATTAAATGCACAATCTTAAAATTTCAACCAGAATATTAATTAGCTATAATGGATGGATAGTGGGGTGTTGAAAAGAAATGGGAGTTTTCTGACGATTTCACACATGTACTGATAGAGATTTCAATGCGGCTCATGCATAGACAGAATCTGTTGAATGTTATTGATCATAAAATGTTAATAGTTTTTGGACCAAAAGAAGAGAGAAACCAATAATAGTGAACAGTGTATTCTGACTACTGGAACAGTTAGATGACAACAGGCTTGTCTGAATCAGTTCAACACTACACTGTCACCCGTATGCTTTCAGTGTATACCCAAACACCAGCGTTGTGACTACATGAAGCATTGTGTTTCGGGCAGTGATGAGGAGTATTGTTTCGTGTACAAAACATATCGTCGTTCACAGTATGGAGGGACTGCCCCTCCGCCAGCCATCGTCGACATGGATTCCAGGGGACTCCTTGTGATCAGTCCTCTCCGCACAGCTGAGCACAACACATCCTGTCCCTCAACTCACTTCCAGTGTCTCTCTCCCGGTTACTACTGTCTGCCGGTCTACCTGAGGTGTAACAAAGTGTTCGACTGCCCAGAACATGAAGATGAAGCAGACTGCGAGACGTACGAGTGTCCTGGTTACTACCGCTGTCGCCAGGCCCGTGTGTGCCTGCACGCCGAGCACATGTGTGACGACAGGTATGGCCAGTGCCCTCAGAATGACGATGAGCTGTTGTGTCACTTCACCTGTCCACCTGCTTGCAGATGCTTCGGGATGGCGTTTTACTGCAGCCAGAGTTTTGTTGCCGCTGACCATCCGGAACTCCGGTTCTTAAACGCTGACGGAACGAACATGACACTGACGGACTTGGTGCTCAACACCATGTTAATTCATGTGAGTTTATCCAGCTGTTTTTTGCTTCATGTTCAAGCACCGGAGCTTCCAAACCTTAAAAGTCTCGACTTGAGTCAAAATCGCCTACCCCACCTTCAAGCTGACGACTTGGAAAAGATGAAAAGTGTAGAAATTCTGATCTTAGCTGATAACCCTCTTCAGTTTCATTCCAGCGTGCCAGCTATAGTTAAGCTTGAAAATCTGATAGTGCTTGATTTGTCAGAAATTCAGATCAGTCAATTGAATGCCAGTAAGTTAAAGAATCTGGTTCATCTTCAGACCTTAAACCTGTCCAACACCGGGCTGAACCACGTTGTTGATGGAGGATTCCAGCCACTGAAGTCTGTCCGTTCTTTAGACCTCTGGCAGTGCCCCCTCCAGCAGTTTCCTCCAGATATTTTCTACCAGTTAACGGAACTGGAATCGGTGACATCCTCGAACCACAAGCTGTGCTGCCCAGCTGTGCTCCCCAAACAGTTTAACCCACATCGGTGTCAGTCTCAGTCTGACCCTGTGTCTTCCTGCGACCATCTACTTCAGAGTCAAGTACTCAGAATTTCTTTAGCCCTGCTTGCGGCTGTCACCCTGAGCGGCAATCTTTCAGCCTTATTTTACTGGGTTATCATTCGGAAACACTTCCAGTCATTTGGCTGTGGGGTGTTTCTGCTGCACTTGGGTGTGTCTGACATTTTACGAGGCACGTATTTGATGATCATAACGGTAGCGGATAGAGTGTTTCAGGGTACGTACTTGTGGAAAGACGTCCTGTGGAGATCCAGCGTCACGTGCACGTCTGCCGGAATGGTGTTCGTCCTGTCGGGTCAGGTGTCTTTCTTCCTGATCTGTGTGATGACTCTGGACAGAGCGTTGGCGGTGTGTGAGTACCTGAAACGCTTCTGCTTTGTCCCCAAATCAGCTCACCTGGTCAGTTTAGTGATATGGATCACTGGCCTTCTTTTGGCCGCGCTTCCCCTGTCCTTTGAAACACCGCGCTGGAGTTTCTACGGTCACACTGCCTTGTGCCTGCCTGTTCCCGCTCCAGGGAAAGACCACAGCGCCCATTCTTTAGACCTGAATCACATTCGTCACCATCCATCTCATTACTTTGTTCTTCTGCTTCTCTTCCATTTCAGTCTGTGTCCCGTCATGGTCGCAGCTCAAGGCTTGGTCGGCTGGACTCTGAACCGGACGTTGATCATAGCGACAGATTCCAGCAGAAGGACCCTAGAGCTGCTGGTCGCCAGAAGACTCCTCGCCGTAGTGGTGTCCGCCACGGCGTGCAGGGTTGTGGTGGGAGCGTTGTGGATGTCGGCAGTGAGGAACAGTAGCGTTCCAAGTGATGTACAGGTCATTGTGACTGTCCTGGGTCTGTCGGTCAGCCCAGCTCTCAGCCCGCTGCTCTATGCGGTCAACGTTGTTCTGGAGCACAGGAAGAGGCGGTCTGAACAACTGTTGCTGACCATCCTGGCACGGCAGAGAGCCGATCAACGGCACACCAACCACAAGAGTGTGCATAAGCAGCGGGACTGATGTTACTTCATTCAAAGAACAGTTGACATGTGGAAAACAAAAAAAAACATCATTATCTTATTCATCAAGATTTGTTACATTTTTTCCACGACAGGAACATGTCCATCTTTGATTTTAGAAAAAAAGAATCCCTTTTGGATTTTTGTCGGATTTAGTTGTACATCAGTTCCATGTACATTTGTCCATATGTTTGATCTGACATGAAAGTATTATTTTTTTTTAAATCGCTGCGATGTCTGTGTCAAGTGATATCTTTATATATGCTAATAATATTAAAGGCAAGAAGACGAGTGCTTTGCAGAGTGCAAAGTTGCTGACGTGAAAATGAGAACTCCTGGTTCGAATCCTAGACACAGAATTTGTTTTCAAATTCCCCATCGGTTCTGCTCAACATTGACCTAAGCTACTTTCAACGCCCATCTTGCGCCGAATTTAGAAGATGAGTGATTTGCTCGTTCTTCGTTTTCATTGTCCTGAATGTTGTTTATCTTGCCTGAAGAAGACCTTGTAAATCGAAACGCGTTGTGTCTTGTCTTCTGATTTGTTTGTCCATGTTAAAGGGCGGAGTTCTTTACATTCCTTTTAACACTAGGTTCCGGAGTTTTGATGTCAGAGACAAGGACTCATGTTGCCACACACAGTTTGCATCCGACACGGGTAGAATGATGTTAACGTGTGTGGGTGTGTCGTCCATCTATATGTAGAATGATGTTAACGTGTGTGGATGTGTCGTCCATCTATATGTAGAATGATGTTAACGTGTGTGGGTGTGTCGTCCATCTATATGTAGAATGATGTTAACGTGTGTGGGTGTGTCGTCCATCTATATGTAGAATGATGTTAACGTGTGTGGGTGTGTCGCCCATCTATGGGTGTGCCAACTTTGTACGTATTCCCGCTGGGGTGCATTAATGAATACCCGAAACAATACTGGTATTCAGATGACTTACTCAGCCGTAAAGAAACACACACACACACACACACACACACACACACACACACACACAGACAGACAGACAGACACACAGACACACACACACACACACACACACACACACACACACACACACACACACACACACACGCGCGCGCGCGCGCGCAAGCACGTACGCACGCACACTCGAAAACGCACACGGACGCATATACACACGCATATACAAATGGCAACGATGCTGGTTTTTTTTCCGTCGAAGTATTACGCGGATTTTGATTTGGCGTGAACACAGCGTTGTCCTAATGTGTGTGTGTCTGGGAATGGGGAAAGGGGGAGGCGGATGCGTGAGTGTGTGTGTGTGTGTGTGTGTGTGTGTGTGTGTGTGTGTGTGTGTGTGTGTGTGTGTGTGTGCACGCTCGCGTGCTTGCGTGCGTGCGTGTGAGTGTGCGTGCGTGCGTGCGTGCGTGTGTGTGTGTGTGGTGTGTGTGTGTGTGTGTGTGTGTGTGTGTGTGTGTGTGTTGTGTGTGTGAGTGAAACGTCTTGTGAAAAGTTTAGCCGAGATGTTTTTCACGATACCCCCACATCATTAGTTGTTCTGATGTTTACAAGCAGAACACACTGCTTTGGAATCTAGTGTTGGCTGGAAAACGTCCCATCTGGTCAACAACGCGTCCACTCTCAGTGGACCACAGAATCTGACCCGTCAGTCACAGAAAAAGAATACCCATCATGCCGTTATTCCCATTCCTCACAACGTCACCGGAGACAACATGTACAACGTCTACACCACATCTATCCATTACAGTGACACTTTTTTGACCAAGCACACCGTCACCGCCACACCCTCCTCTCTTTCAGTCAACATCTCAGAATATGGACACGTTAGACTTGGACAAACCGATATCGATCACTGTCTGAATCGATCTCACGAGCTTCGGTTCAAAGCGGTCAACGGGAGGGTGGATTACGTGCGTGATATTGGGGGACTGAAGAGAGGACATTTCAGTCACTGTAACATTTACATCTCCACCTTACCTGGAATGATTTTTCGCTTTCAAGTCAGGCCACAGAGGTACAGTAATTGTTTTACTATGGTGGTAAAAGATTGTTGTGCAGGTGATGGTGATGAAGTGTTCTGGGTGTTGTCGGCTGCCAACTGTCCTCGTCTCGTGTTCAGCAACACCAATCGTGTGCTCTTTGCCTTGAAAAGATCTGAGGGGTGTCGAGGCCGCATGAAACTGGATTTTACTTTTGACATTGTTCCGAAGTCTGTTCGACCTGAAGTGAAGCTTTTGTTCACCTCAAACGAAACAGGTGCGTGTTTCTCTCTCTCCTCTCTCTCTCCTCTCTCTCTCTCTCTCTCTCTCTCTCTCTCTCTCTCTCTCTCCTCTCTCTCTCTCTTTCTCACGCACGCACGCACACACATTCATTTTGAATTTATTCATAAACCATTAGAACACCTGTCAATGGTAATCTGGTAGCTTTTGATCATGTGGGACTTATTTAAGATTGATTACCAGTTAAGAATTGTTGTCACACCACTGTCGAAAAAGCGTAACTGTAATTGTACTGAGCTAATACAATTTTAGACCTGTGTCTAATCTACCATTAGTTTCAAAGGTACGTAGAGAAGATCGTGTTGAGACGTTTGCAGAGACATTTATCAGATTACCGTCTTTTCGAAATTAGTCAGTCTACTGTAAGAAGGATCACAGCACACAGACTGCTGTTCTGAATGTTCAGGACATTCTGCTGACGAATGCCAATGAAATATTCATCTCCATGATTGCTTTCCTTGAACTCAGTGCAGCATTCAACGCGCTGGATCATCCAATCCTTTTGAAGAGGTTGAAAGTGACTTTTGGCTTTCAGGGCGAACTTCTTGACTGGTTTGTGTCATCCGTCACTAGTTGCTGTCATCGATGGTTGCATGTCTGCCGAAAGTCCCCTTGTGTGTAGCGTTCTCCAGGGCTCTGCGTTGGAACCTGTGTTGTTACGATTTTATTCTCAACCTTTGTCGGAAATTATTTCATTCCCTCTGTTTCTGTTTGTCTCTATCTGTCTCTCTCTATCTCTCGGTCTCTCTGTCTGTCTCTGTCTCTCTCTGTCTCTGTCAGTCTATCTGTCTGTCCATCTGTCTGTCTGTCCATCTATCTCTCTCAAAACAAAGGGGTCGTCAAAGTGAGCGTGAATAACCTATATTACTCATGTCATATGGCGACAATTCTAATCGAGTTACACGCACACACTTTTGATTTCTATGTTCTTTTTCACACAAAACGGGACAGGCTTCATTCAGTCTCCTCTGTGGGATGGACGCACCCCTTACCCACCCGCTGTGGATAGCTGGGCCTCTCTGACCGTCCCCCCTGACCACTGCCTCATTCTGAAATGGCCCAGACTATCCCTTACCGACTGTAGATTCGGTTCCTTGTCGGTGTACGTGGGGGGACGAACGGAACAACACTTCTTCGACAAGTTCTGCTTCCACAAACCTTTCGTCCAATACTTCAGCGAGGACGTCCACCTCCGCTTCATCAGCGGGGCACATCACCGATGCTTTACGGGTATCAACATCGAGTTTTTCATGCCAGTCTGGCACCTGAAGCGAGTGGGCGACGGCAGGAGCCAGTGGAACTGCACGGTGCCGGGTTTTCAGCGGGACTACGGCAGGTATTTCCCATGTAATGCCGAGTGGGATTGTGTGGATGGGGAGGACGAAGAGGCGTGCTGGTACGTCAACTCCACGATGTGTGGGACCCCCCAGTGGTGGCTGGCTGGGAAGTGCTATCAGCTGATGACGGAGAAGCTGCCGTGGCCCGAGGCCTCGGGGGAGTGTCGGAGGAGGGGCGGGGCTCTGGTCAGCCTGAACTCGCCCAGCGAGTGGAAGGCGGTGCACAAGGTGCTGTCGCTGAAACGGTCCGGGAATATTCACATCGGGTTGAGGACTCGGCGTGCTCCTAACATGTAGGATTTCATTTATGTGTGTGTGTGTGTGTGTGTGTGTGTGTGTGTGTGTGTGTGTGTGTGTGATTTTTTGTTCACTGTCGAGATTACTCTTTCTGTCTCTGTGTCTGTCTCTGTTTGTCTGTCTCTGTGTGTATTTGTCTGTCTGTTTCTCTCCCCTTCTCTCTCTCTTATATCTATCTATCTATCTATCTATCTATCTATCTATCTATCTATCTATCTATCTGTCTGTCTATCTTTCTGTCCGTCTATCTGTCAGTCTAGCTACCTACCTACCTGATTACCTACCTACCTACCCACCTATCAACCTACCGACGTACTTACCTGCCTGTCTATCCATCTATGTATGTATGTATGTATGTATGTATGTATGTATCTGTCTACCTATCTATATTTCTCTGTGTGTGTGTGTGTGTGTGTGTGTGTGTGTGTGTGTGTGTGTGTGTGTGTGTGGCGGGCACGCGCGCGTTTGTGTATGATATTACTGCAATTTACATGTCAGGTATATATGCACTTTGTTTTTGTAAGTCAAAGCCTATAACCCTTTAAAATGGGGTTTTGGCGTCCCCCCCCCCCCCCCACCTCCGACACACACACCAAACGTAGATATTATTGTGCCTGCCTGTCTGTCCGTCTGTCAGTTTCTCCCTCTTCCATTGCCTTCACGTTATCTTGTATTTCACATTGTTTAGGTATAGAATGTTATTTCACTGGGTAGATAACACCGTCGCATACTATACTTGCCAAAGTAGACGTCCCAGAGACGATTCCTCTTCGCACTGCTCTTCTTTCGGTTGGGGTCTTTTTGCACTCAGTGGTTCCATCTCCCATACAAAATGTGACGATGCCACTTTTCGCCGCCAATTCTTGTGTGAATTTGACTCGAAGTCTGGAACCGTCGATGCCAGACCGGGGCCTGGTGTCATGCTTGCCACAGCTCGAAAACAATTTCCTGTGCCCGTCACCAGTTGCTCGGCAGGTCACGTGGCCCACGAGTTCCTAGCTTGTGACCTGCAGAGCGAGTGTTTGGTTGGACGAGAGCCTGGGGGGCAATCTTCATGCTCCACTGATCGTGATCCTTCTCCTCCGCCGCCCTCCTTTCTGTGTGGCAATCGGATGCAGGAGGTGCCTTACATGTTGGTGTGTGACCATCGTGCGGACTGCAGTGATCAGAGCGACGAGGGGTTTTGTGTGTACCCCCCGTGCCCTCCCCACACTACCTTTGACTGTGGAGACCGCCAGGTAAGTGTGCCTGAAGTAATGAGGAAAGGAAGAAATGAACGAAGAAAGAAAGAAAAAAAAGAGAGAAGAACGGAAGAAGGAGACAACAAACAAACAAACAAAATGAGTGAACCAGCATTTTTGTGGTTTCCGTGTCTGTGCACAGACAGAGAGAGAGTTGGGGGCGAGAACGAGAGAGAGAGAGAGAGAGAGAGAGAGAGAGAGAGAGAGAGAGAGAGAGAGATTCAGATTCAGATGTTTTATTCTTACAGGCCTTGGCCCCTCAGAAGGGGGATGTACATGGAACATAACAAAGTCGCATCGTGAAACTGATAATAATGATTACAATGCACAAATGCTTCTCCGTTTGAAAGCTTTGAATAAAAATACTGCGAACTGTTTTACGGCGTTTTCATTTGCTGATGACATTAACAAAATAAGCTTGAATAAGCAAGGTCTTGTATAAAATTTTTGAGGAATAAACTTTTCTCTTATATCTTGTAACTCTGGACAAGTTAATGCAAAACGTACTTCGTCTTCTCTTGACTGTCGACATAATGGACACAACAGATCAGGGGCATTTACTTGTCTATAACGGAAATGATGAACAAGAATATCAGAAACACCCACTTTAATTTTTGTCATCACAAACTTCAAGTGCCTGTCCATAGTCATTGACATATACGTTGGGAGAGAATGCATAATATTGAATGTTCTATAAAAACTAAACCTGTCACTGTTTTGAACATGAAAATTCCAGTCTTGCCACCTACAGTCAATTAGTCTTTCTTTGAAGGTGCGAACGAAACTGTTCATATCTCCGACACCTTGGCTAAGCCATACGTGCCCGAAACCATATTCATATAATTTCGCTTTAACACGCGACACCCAGTTCATCTTGCCTCTATTATTTAGTTCTATAAGCTTTATATGGGGTAATCTATGTTCAGCCATCTGAGTTAATTTGAGCCAGTACTTGATACATTTAACAGTGAAGTGCAAAGATATAGGATATCTGTTAGTCTTTCCATACACAAGATCATTTGGGGTTTGTGGCAATACACCCAAGAACTTTTTCAAAGCAAATAAATGAACCTTTTCGCATTGTCCAGCGGCAGCATCAAGACCCCACAGTTCAGCCCCATATCGTAGCATAGGCAGGATTTGAGCATCAAACAATTTCAAAAACAAAGCAAGAGGATTCATTATTCAGCTTCGACTACTTTTTCATAAAGCATAGCAATGCATTTTTGGCTCTGCAAACAATATCTTTACATGCGAAAGTGAAACTTAATCGTGTAGAGAAATATACACCTAAATATTTATATACATTTACAACAGGCATATTTGCCCCATCATATGTCCATTTTTAACGAGAGGAAAGGTAACCCCCTTTTCTGAAAACGATTATATTACTTTTACTTAAATTAACTTTCAGCTGGTGTAAATTAGCTGCCCTTTGCAAACTGTTCAATTGAGTTTGGAGGCTTATTACTGTCTCGGACATTAATGCAGCGTCGTCGGCAAGAAGTAGAATGAATATTTCCATAACATCATTTACAAAATGGGCACCATGTCTTCCAGAGTTTATCACCTCCAAAGTCAGCTCATTAATGAATAAAGAAAACAAAACTGGGCTGCATACATCACCCTGCTTAACACCTGATGTACAATTAATATAATCAGTTAAAGCAGCATCACATCGTACCTTTGCCTTTACACAGTCATACATACTCATAATGCATTTATACATCTTTCCATGAATACCGTTTTTTAAAAAAATAGGCCAAAGTATGGTTCTATTAATAGAGTCAAACGCTTTCTCAAAATCGATGAAAGCAACATACAACTTACGATTCAGACAAAATTGTT
>CM065728.1:456652-464152 GCA_033310375.1 Conus canariensis | reverse complement strand
TCTAAAGAAAAGCCTCAGTACCTGTCACATCGACCACCGCCAGTGGTCAGACCTCGCTGCCGACCGTGGCGCCTGGAGAAGCACCATTCACAAGGCTGCATCCTCGTTTGAAGCCTCCCGCAGAGAAAGTCTCCGAGAAAAGAGGCAAAGGAGAAAAATACGCCAGGCTGCAGCAGCTCAAGAACCACCGGACCCGACGCTGACCTGTGGCCGCTGTGGCAGATCATGCCTGTCCCGCATCAGCCATCAGCGCGTCTGCAACCAACGTGGACAACCCCCTCAATAATCTTCGTCTGCGAAGCCAAGAGAGAGAGACATACACGCCTACATACGTACATGCATACATACATACATACATATATAGATATATACATACATACATACATACATACATACATACATACATACATACACGCACACACATACACATACATACATACATACATACATTCGGAGAGACAGAGAGACATAGAAAGAGAGACAGAGAGAGAGAGAGAGAGAGAGAGAGAGAGAGAGAGAGAGAGAGAGAGAGAGAAAGAGTCAAAACTGTTAAGATGTACAATGGGGGTGACAATTCGTGCCGGCCAGGACGGCATGAATTGTCGCCCGACAGAGTCGATTTGACATAATGCCATTTCCGGCACGGATTGTCGCCGGCGACGTACTGGGGTGACAATCCATGCCGTAAAAGGCGAGCTTACGTGTGCCAGTGCCTTTCGGACTATCGACACGTCGAACTTATGCTACGTCGGATTTATATTTTTTGTAAATCAACTTTTCGGACTATCGAATCGTCGTTCTTATAACGCCTCGGACAAAAAATTTCTCGGACTATTGCTTCGTCGCACTAATGCACTACTTTTTCGGACTATCGCTACGTCGGACTTTCGGCCTTCGGACTGTTGATACATCGGACACTGAACGTCGGAACATCGGACCCTAACCAAAATTTCTTCTACTGAGATCGGTTGATTCAAATTATTTTCACCGTCACCATCGTTCTTTTCATCATCATCATCATCATCATCATCATCATCATTGTCATATACATCATCATTATTTAAGCATCATAAGCATTTTGATTACTATTACTTTCTCCCTGAACCAGAACATTATCAAACTTGTCTTTTCTTTCTAACAATTCTTTAAAGTGTGCGTACCAATCGTTTATGCTAATGTCATTCGAAATCTGCCTTCTTGTTGTAGATATTTTACGCACAGATTCCCAGAATTCTTTTTGATTATTTACTGATCGTAATAAGTCAGTTAATAGAGTTTCATTGAATTGTTTCTCTTTTCTCTTTAACAAATGTTTATATTCACGTCTTGCTATACATAAAGAAATGCGATCAGGTGGAGACAAAGTACGCTTAAATTTCTTCAACAAATTGCGTACAGTTTTCTTTTCAGCACGACATTCTTTATCATACCAGTCGTCATCTTTCACAAACTTACCTCTTTCACACACTTACCAGTGTGTATTTCTTTCTTCATAAAGTCTGCTGCATCTTTTGTACAATGATTAAAAACCTCAAATGCTTCGTTGATATCTATATCTATTAAACTGATCGCCATTTCAAACTGACTTTGCATGTCGTTTAAATAGATGTTGTCTCTAAACACATTGCTTTGGGTTTCGTCCCATATACACTTTTCGAAAATATGAACATCATCCTTTACCCAAATCTCATTATCCTTAGGGAAGTGAATGTATAATTCCAAAGGCAAATGATCAGATTCAATTTTGTCAGACACATTCATTCTGATGCTATCAGAAACTATTGAATACAAATCATACGACAGCAAAAAAATAATCAGCTACACTATTACCATTATCAGCTATGTACGTGTAATGACCTTGAAGGTCATCCTAACACATACCATTCAAAATACACAGGTCAAAAACTGTACACATGTTAATTAACATTTTGTCGTAATTATTGAGCACACGGTCTTCAGAATTTCTGTTTAAGTTCAAAGGGCCACTCAAATGTTGATCAACGAAATCACACACGTTGGATTCTAAGTCACAAGAAATATTTGAGGTTCTACAATTCAAATCTCCATTAATTACTATATACATATGTTCTTTATTATAAAGCAGACAGTCGCATAGAAAATCTTCCAATAAAGAAACACCATTTTCACAATCAAAATGTATATAATATGGTGAATTCTCTGGTGGTATATAAGCACAAACATACAAAATATGTCTTTCAATGCCGAAAAGGCATTTATCCAACACAGAAGCGTAAAAAAGATGAGACTCCACACATATGGGTTTGACAAAAGAACATAGCTCATTTCTTATCAAACATATAATTCCGCCCGAACGTCTTCCGTGTGCCGACAGTTTAACAGCAGGTTTACAAAACAACGTGTACCCTTTAAAAATAGGCAATTGAAAATTCTCTACAAACGTCTCAACTAAACAGACAAAATCAAAGGAACAAAATATACAAAACAAAATCATGATCATGTATTTTTGTGAGTAGTCCATTAATGTTCCAATGAAGGAAAGAAAGAAAGAAAGAGAGAGAGAGAGAGGGGGGGGGGGGGAAGAGAGAGAGGGGGGGAGAGAGAGAGAGAGAGACAGAAAGAGACAGACAGAGACAGAGACAGAGAGAAAGAAAATGCCAAAACATGGGCGTGAAACTGCGTCCGGAATGCAAACTAGTCAATATCCCGATCGTGATCCTGAGCGCGCACTTCAAATAAAATAGTTGGCTCACTACACTTATTTGTTTGACCCACACATTGAAAAGGTAACTCTTTTTTTGCGGTGGAAAGACAGGTGTTATCTTCCCTTACTTTTTGTTGTCTGGAATAGGGTCTGTTGATGCTGAGATGACCCTGACCTAGAGCCGGACACCTTTCCATGAGCAGACGGTGACACAGTGACTGTTCAGTTAATGCTCATGCGAAGCTGTCCGGGTGTGAATTCTCTCTCTCAGTTCATAATGCGTCCTAGTCCTGTTGCCTACAGGAACTGTCTTTGGAAGTGTAGTCTATTCCTTCTGCTACATGAAGAAAGAGAACATTCCTTTTACGTCTTCGCGTCAGTACAACACTGGCACCTAAGCAGTAACCTCCAAATTCTTCCGACGAAATTTCATAGCGATGAATATTTTCAATACATGGATATTTTTGTCTAGAAATTTTCCATTCATCTTGTATCTAGAGCATGAAGCATTTGGTCTGATAAAAACAATAGAGTAAAAAAAAAAAGAAAAGAAAAAAGAGGGTACGGTGCATGAATAGGAGCTTTAGCCTGGTCTGTTATCATCTGTGCTTTGCCTCTGTCTGTCTGTCTGTCTGTCTATGTGCGCGCGCGCGCGCGCGCGCGCGCGCGAGAGAGAGAGAGAGAGAGAGAGAGAGAGAGAAAGAAAAGAAAGAGAGAGAGAGAGAGAGAGTGTGTGTGTGTGCACGCGTGTGTGCGTATGTGTGTACGAGCTCATAGATTTGCAAACACTGTCATGATAACAGCTGTTTTGACATCAATACACAACTACAGAAGAAAAAAAAACTAAGCCCAAACAGCAGTTCAACCCAAAAAAATCCATTCCTCAGTTATATGCGTTCACTCATTGATTGACAGTGCCTGCAACTCAGCCGGAGATGCGACTACATGGTGCAATGTGTGTCTGCAAACGACGAAAAGGGGTGTAAACGAGCACTGGACGACAGGAACAGGGATCATTGGTACGCGGGCCGTCGTTCCCTTTTAAAGTTCGTGAGGTGGTCATCAAGGGAACAAACACTCATCATTGACGCCCTCAAGTCAGCAGAGTCGTGCCCCGGGTCTCACTTCCTGTGTCCTACTCCCGACATGACCCTGTGTCTGCCCGTCTATCTGCGATGTAACGCCTTCTACGACTGCCCGGGGCGTGAGGATGAAGCAGACTGCCAGACGTACCAGTGTCCTGGCTACTATCGCTGTCGCCAGTCCCGCGTGTGCGTGTCTGCTGAGCACGTGTGTGACGACAGGTATGGCCAGTGCCCTCAGAATGATGATGAGCTGTTGTGTCACTTCACCTGTCCACCTGAATGTAGGTGCTTCGGGTTGGCGTTTTACTGTAACCGGTCTGTCACTGTCGGTGACCATCCAGAACTTCGCTTCTTGAACGCGGACAGGAGCAACATGACGTTGATGGACATGATGAACATCACCATGCTGGTCCACGTCAGTTTGGCGTCTTGTTTTCTGTCTCACATTCAAGCACCTGCTCTGCCTAACTTGATCAGTCTGGACCTCAGCGATAACCTCATCACCTGTCTTCTACCTGGTGACTTCAGTGCCCTCAGATCTCTGCAAGTGCTTGTTTTGGCGGGAAACCCACTTGACCTTCAAGACGGTCTCTCCGGTCTGTCCACGTACACCAAACTTCGCGTGTTGGACCTGTCCCGTGTGAGCGTGGACGCAGTGAACGTGGATCCTTTGCACACGCTGACTCGTCTGGACCAGCTCAACCTGTCGGGCAGCGGAGTGCGTCACGTGCACGGCTCGGGTTTCCGGGTTCTACGATCGTTGCGCTCTGTGGATCTCTCAGGCTGTCCGGTAATCACCTTTCCTCCACAGCTGTTCCACAATCTTCTCAAACTTCGGTCCGTGACAGCCAGCAATTATAAACTGTGCTGCCCAGCGCTTCTTCCCGAGAAGTTAAGCCCCAAGTGGTGTCGGGTTCCGAAAGACGCCGTGTCGTCCTGCCAGGATTTGATGCAGAGTCACCTCCACCGGGTTATCCTGGCTCTGCTAGCCATGCTGGCTTTGGTGGGAAACTTCTCCAGTTTCCTGTACCGCACCGTCTTCGACAAAGGAACGCGGCGGTTTGGATTCGGCGTCTTCGTCCTGCATCTGTGTGTGTCCGATTTCTTGATGGGGGTGTACCTGATGGTGATCGGACTGGCTGACTACAGGTACAAAGACATCTACCTGTGGAACGACTACTTTTGGAGACACAGCACCACCTGCAGGGTGGCCGGGTTCCTGTCTCTCCTGTCCTCTGAGGTGTCCGTCTTTCAGATCTGCTTCATCACCGTGGATCGCTTCCTGGTGCTGCGCTTTCCCTTCAGCCAGTTCCACTTCACGCCGACGTCAGCGCATCTGGCCAGCAGCGCCGCCTGGTGGGCGGGGCTCGTGCTGGCCGCCACGCCTCTGACCCCTGTGACGTCACACTGGCAGTTCTACAGCCAGACCGGCATCTGCATTCCGTTGCCCATCACCAGGACCGAGTTCCCGGGACAGCATTACTCCTTCGGTATCTGGATCGCCCTCAACTTCGTCCTCTTCCTGTTCATAGCTTCGGGGCAGGTGTTCATCTACTGGTCGGTCACCTCCAACACGTTGACCGGCTCCGGCACTATCGGCAGGAAGTCCACGGACCAGGTCATCGCTCGGCGGCTGATCACCGTGGCCGTGTCAGACTTCGCCTGCTGGTTTCCCATCGGCGTCCTGGGGATGATGGCTGTCGGAGGTGTGGACGTTCCGGGGGAATTCAACGTCATCATGGCCGTCTTGGTGCTGCCGCTCAACTCGGCCCTTAACCCGTTCCTGTACACCGTCAACGTCATTCTGGAACAGCGGAGGAAGAACCGTGAGAAACAGCTGATGGTCGTTTTGTCTCAGTTGCAGGACGTTCTGCTGTGAGTTTGCTGGCAGCGTCCGGTTGTTGTCTTCCTCATGACAGCCCTGATATTATGGCCCTTTACGGTCGGCTGGGTTAGAAGCAACACTCTCTCTGTCTCTGTCTCTGTGTCTGTCTTGTCTGCCTGCCTGTCTACCGGCCTGCCTGCCTGCCTGTCTGTCCGTCCGTCTGTCTCTGTCTGTCTGTCTGTCTGTCCGTCTCTCTCTCTCTCTTTGTCTGTCTGTCTGTCTCTGTCTTTCTGTTTCTCTCTCTGTCTGTCTCTTTCTTTCCCTCCCTCCCTCCCTCTCTCTCTCTCTCTCTCTCTCTCTCTCTCTCTCTCTCTCTCTCCTCTCTCTCGCTCGCTCGCTCGCTCGCTCTCTCGCGTTGTCGTCATCATCCTTCTTTGTCTTCTTGGTGTCATTCAGCTACACAATCCAGACGTTAATGTTGCTAAATGAGGCAGCCACGCCCAGGTCCTTTCAACAGTTGCACGGTTTTAGTTCTACGCTCTGTTTTTGCGGCATGAATACACGAAAAAGGCATCAGCCAGTCACTGACCTCTGGCAGGTAGCAGTTATGTCCCTTAGGTCCTTAGTCTTGATGTGCGTGCCAAGTCTTAATGTTCGTCAATAATCTCAATGTATGTCCCTAGTCTTAATGTGCGTCCCTAGTCTTAATGTGCGTCCCTAGTCTTACTGTTTGTCAATAGTCTTAATGTATGTCCCTAGTCTTAATATGCGAACCCTGTGCGTGCCTGCACCCTATGTGTGTGAACACAGCACAGGCTGCCAAAGGTTGGTGCAGGATTGCTCCCGGCTGGTTGGTTCGGCAAGTCGAGGACAGTGCTTCTCTGGGTCCTACCCGCACCTTCGGGTGTGTCTTTCTCTTCAGCATGGTGTGATGAAAAAATCACCAAGATCCAATGATTGGCAGCTAAAGACCAACTGCAGGTGACCATTCTGAAGACTTGAAACTACTTTAGTAGGAAGGAAAGACACCGTACGTTGGTGTACTCCGTGACATCAGCCAATCATTGGCAATCAAAGACAAACTGTAGGTGACGATTCTGAAGGTTTGAAAGTATTTTAGTAGGAAGTAAATACACCTGATGTACCCAATGACATTTCCACAATGAACAGCAGCATGTGTATGCTTTACTTGGCTGACCTACACTGTTCTTTTGGGCGTCATACGGACAATGATGTATCTGGATTTATTTTTTGTAGACCGTATAAATACGGACATTTTAACAATAAGCACAACGTTTTATTTTTCTTACGTGGGGCATCATTTATAAAAGTTACGTGGAGCATCCTTTAGAAAAGCTATGTAGAGCATCATTTATAAAAGTTACGTGGAACATATCATTTATAAAAGTTACGTGGAGTATCATTTATAAACGTTTCATGGAGTATCACTTATGTAATGTGTATCCAACCTATGTGACTGGAAATCGACCACGAAAAAAAATGATGGATAAGATTAGAATCTTGATTGTTTTCAAAATAACAAAATGTGGGCTTTTAGAGTATTAAAGATGAAACAGATTTTTTCCCATGAAAAGTATTAAACGTAATGTAAAATTACAGATTCGTAAGATTTCTTTTTCAATAAAGAATGTTAAATGACGGTGCTGCTTTTCCTGCAAGATCTCTCTCTCTCTCTCTCTCTCTCTCTCTCTCTCTCTCTCTCTCTCTCTCTCTCTCTCTCTCTCAAAATCCTTATGTATGAGAGTCCAAGTGTTTAAGTTTTTGTTGATCTTCAACAGGATCAGAATTCGTGATCGCGTGCCCGAGAACACTAATGACTCTCTCTCACTCATTCTCTCTCTGTCTCTCTGTCTCTCTGTCTCTCTCTCTCCTTCTCTCTCTCTCTC
>CM065728.1:443962-456552 GCA_033310375.1 Conus canariensis | reverse complement strand
ACCCAACTTATTCATGCAACATACATTGCCCTGTTTGATGCAACATACTATAAACCCCATGATCCCGACACTGCATGTGGACATATAGATATCCTTTTATTATAATATAGATGCTTGTAACCCCCATATTGGTACACTGTCACTAGTGATGCAAAGACTATTCATGTTTAACATTTATAAACAGTTAATGTGTGTGCACATGAACACATATGTGCACATAGACATATAGATAAAAGTGGATTTAATAGATGAGTCGCCCACCATGTCCAGTCATCTTTGTCAAATATCAGTCCTATTAATAATAAATAAATAAATGTACATTAATCAAATATCAGTCCTATTAATAACAAATAAATGTACATTAATCAAATATCAGTCCTATTAACCTTCATTGTCCTGTATTTCGTATGACAGAAGTCGCCTAGACTACTAAGTTTATATTGGAATTCGCTGCCCGAATTGGGGTACTGACTTTAAAAAATTGTAAAAAATTAATGGATATAAAGACTTCAAATTTTCAGCAAAAATCTATGGAAAGCTGAACTTTGGTTTGCACTTGTTATTTCAGGGGGATGTGAAAATATTTTCATGACTCAACACTCACACACCTGATTTTACCTGGGAAACACACCTACGTCAGTGAAATAGGTGATAGACAGGCAATACAACACCCATCAACTTTATAACACCTACCTTTTTGGTGGCAAGTGGTCAGGTTCACCATCTGAAAAGAACTGATGGGTGTTGTGAAGTGTTAGTAGTTACACAGGTAGCTAGGAATATACGTGAAATTTTTGTGTTGCTTTTAAGTCACCTAGCAGTTACATAGCAGGAAAAAAAATAATTTAAAAAAAATAACAGGTCAAAATCATACCATACTTACTGAAAATGTATTGGAGTGCATGCTTTTTGATCTGCATGAGTTAGTTTGTGTTTGTGAGAAAAAGAATTCCTATGACTGATAATATTTCTAACTATATGCAGGTGTTAGTAGGAAGGAAGAGAGGCAGGCATCACAACACAAAACAACACTCAAATATTTTTGTTGTACTCACCATATGGTTCCAGATGTAATGAATTATATAATCCAAATGTGATCACACACAAACAACACAGTCACTGGAAATGTTCTTGCTTTTGATCACTTTTGTCACACACAGATCACGACATGAAATTTTCTTTCCGTTGTGCACTTTTCTTACATGCACAAACTCCAGTACTTTTGTATGTGGCACTTTCAATATTTAGTCAACCCCAAAACAGTCTGTACAAAACAAAAATGACAAAGTTCAGTCCTTGATTTAGTCAAGTATCAAGTGTACTGCTAAGAATGAGTGTGTAGGAACCTACTCACTGCTGGTGAAAAGAAAAAAAGCAGCCACGATCCTTGCACAAAGCCACCTTACACATCACACACTCATGTGTTGACTGGATGGCATTGCCTGCTGGGGTTTTCCTGCCTTCCTTCTTGCAACAGACACAGTCCTTCTTGCCTCTGGCAGACTGGATTTTGGAAGGAGTGTGTTTGTGCTTGTCTGGATTGTCGTGAACGACGGGACAGCCGATCCGTTTTCGACCCTTGAAACCATTCACCATGCCCATGACAATCTCAGTGTGAAAATCCACATGCAGTTTCAGTGGGGCATCTGCAGAGTTTTTGTAGATTACAAAGGCATTTACTGCAGCAGTGTCCAGGCAGAAGAAGAACACATATTTCCACCACTTCATGAATTTCTGCTTGGAACAATAATATGATCGCAATTGATCATGCTTGTCAACACCGTTGTAGTTCTTGGTGTAATCAGCCACAGCCAGGGGCCTAGAATACCTGGCTTTTTCAACACCCCCTGCACCTTTTCTGACAAGCTCTCCATCGGTTCCATCATGGACAGAAGTAAGAAGGGTGACCTTACGACGGTCAAACCAAGCAACAGCCTGAAGCTTGCCCTTCAAATCATCATAGCCAATCTCACGAAACCAGCGCTTTGTGTCCCCAGACTTTTTGACACATTTTGCTGGCTTCATATCCTGTGGCAGACCCTTCCTGTTGTTTCGCACAGTCCCACATGCCAAGGTTTTCTTCTGAAACAGATATTGAATGAGGGGGACTGACGTGAAATAATTATCAAAGTAGACGGTGTGCCACTTGAAATAATGGGGTTCTGCCAAGTGTTTGACGACACGATCCCCTAGGGCATCACCTGTCCCAGCAGGCACATCATTGGTCTTCCCAGTATATACTGAATAATTCAGCATATAAAAAGAATCGGCATCACACAAAGCCCACACCTTGAGGCCCCACTTTGTTGGTTTTGCAGGCACGTACTGCAGAAAACCACAACGACCCTTGAACTTGATCATTGCCTCATCTACTGTGATGTTTTGCCCAGGTAGAAACTGCATAGCAAAACATTCTTGAGTCATGGAAATGAGAGGTCTGACTTTGAACAGGGGGTCATATCCAGCCTGACCTCTGGGAACAAACTGAGTGGTATCAGCGAGGTGAAAATACTGGTTCAGCTGTTCAAACCTGTTCTTCGACATGACACTCGACACCCAGGGATTGAAGAAAGGAGAAGAGTCTTTCCAATAAAAATCACGATGAGGAACAGGGGCCATGTTCATAAACATGAGAAGACCAACAAAAGCTCTGATTTCATCCACAGTGGTTGGCTGAAACTTATCCTCAGGAAGACCAGCAGCCATGAGCGTTTGTCTTGCATACAGGTTGGTTTCCCTGACCATGAGATGGAATGCGTCCGAAGGAAAAACAAGTGAAAAATAATCAAAAGGTGTTCGAAGATTCACTTGTGGACGTGGGGGGCCCCTGTATGCATCAAACACACGAACTTCAGTCCGAAAGTCGTCATTTGACCACTGCGATGACTGTGCACATCCACCGACATCAGTAGCACCTGCGTCACCTGCGTCGCCTATGTCCGAGTCACTGTCACTACTCGCATTCACTCCTTCTGCAACTTCATAGTCACTGTCGCTGTCTACAGAGTCAAGATCAATGTCCGATTGATTCCAGTCGTCATTTTCGGTCGGCAACACATTCATATTGAACATTTGGTCCACAGTCAAGCTCATGTCACTGTCACTGTCAGAGTGCGACATTTTGATCATAGTCGGAAGTCGATGGGATGACCAAAAAAATCGATTAAAAATCAAAAAAGCCACAAACCGCTTTCACAAATGGCGCTGAGAAAGGTAGAAAGACCCGGATAACGACCGGTTTGTCTTATTACTGTGGTCAACCCAAATAAGGGAGGCACACCGAGACAATCAGCCTACTGAGGAACGGGCGGTACAGGGCGGATCAGGAGCCTGACGGGTCGGGCGGAATAGGGCGGAACGGGGATAGAAAGGTTAATAATAAATAAATAAATAAATGTACATTAATCAAATATCAGACTACCTTTTCGGTCATCAATTAAGCTGAATATTTTTAATTGCTATTGGCCGGGAAAGGTGGGGGGGTGGGGGGGGGGGGTGGGGTGTTAGATAATTTCTGTATGAGCCCATCAATGGAATTTTCTCCCAAACCACAGATGTCTGGATCTTGTGAGCTCAACCCAGTTTCCTTACAAACCACAAGTAGTTGCACATTGGTTATTTGTGTGCTTATCTCACGGTCCTCACCCAAGATGATTAAAAAAAAAAAAAAAAAAAATTTCAAATGTGATGACCCAGGCATAGCCACTAACCAACACCCGGGGTGCATGGTAGCTTGGCAATGTCCATGTCTCTCAGACTGTGCTGGACATACTGTTGGCTGCCTGGTGTCTGTGAACACTCCCGCACAGGCACACAGGGTAGATCCCCCCCACTTCCCCTCCCCAATGGTCTGGAGCTCTACATGATGTTACTTGCCTCTACAAACAGTCTTGGCTGTTGACAAGTCCGGATGACCATGGGCTTGTTCATTCCCTTCACCAGTCCTGGCGGAGCATCGGCCGTTAGCTCGCTGGATGAATGCCAGCGTAGTATCGCTGCTTTGTCACATGACGGCTGCAGCTTTCCACAGCTGAATCTGGTGAATATCAGACAGCCACTTGCTGTGGGAATGTCGAGCGCCTCTCTGTGGATCTTCTGTAAGCCATACCGACAGCGTAGTCCCTCACACTTTCATCAAGCTTCCTAGAAACAGAGTTATCATCAGCAACAGTTACTACAGGTACAAATCAGTGCATACTCATGCTACAACTTGCCTTACCATTTTGACACACAGCATATGTTGTCCTCACAAAATGAGAATAATCTTATTAGTCACATCACTAAAAAAAATAAAATAAAATAATGACCACATTTTTTCAAAAACTGAGTACAGAAACAGCCACTGAATAGGGGCGTCACATCCATGACATAACTCTCAGACATCTCTACTATCTGACTCTCATGAACTGTGTCACATCCATGACATAACTCTCCTACATCTCTACTGTCTGACTCTCATGAACTGTGTCACATCCATGACATAACTCTCCTACATCTCTACTGTCTGACGCTCATGAACTGTGTCACATCCATGACATAACTCTCCTACATCTCTACTGTCTGACTCTCATGAACTGTGTCACATCCATGACATAACTCTCAGACATCTCTACTACCTGACTCTCATGAACTGTGTCACATCCATGACATAACTCTCAGACATCTCTGTCCAACTCTCATGAACTGTGTCACATCCATGACATAACTCTCAGACATCTCTGCTATCTGACTCTCATGAACTGTGTCACATCCATGACATAACTCTCAGACATCTCTACTATCCGACTCTCATGAACTGTGTCACATCCATGACATAACTCTCAGACATCTCTACTACCTGACTCTCATGAACTGTGTCACATCCATGACGTAACTCTCAGACATCTCTGTCCAACTCTCATGAACTGTGTCACATCCATGACATAACTCTCAGACATCTCTGCTATCTGACTCTCATGAACTGTGTCACATCCATGACATAACTCTCAGACATCTCTACTATCTGACTCTCATGAACTGTGTCACATCCATGACATAACTCTCCTACATCTCTACTATCTGACTCTCATGAACTGACCAACTTCTTGGTTGTTAAATGTGTGTTGGTGTATAAATCACTTATGCAAGACAAGGACTTTTGAAGTCTTGTTTACCCTCCTGTGCTGCCTTGGCCAATCTCATCAAGGAAACTGAGCAGCTTGCATAGGTGAGGTGAGGTGAGGCGAGGCGAGGCGAGGCGAGGCGAGCGAGGCGAGGCGAGGCGAGGCGAGGCGAGGCGAGGTGAGGTGAGGTAAGCTAAGGTAATGTAATGTAATGTTGCTGATAGCCCAGAAGACCACTAAAGGCCATATCAGGGCTGTCACCAAGTTGAATTCTCAAGTCATTATAGAAAAAAAAGAAAAACGAAAAATCACACAATCTTTTAAAATACACCTAAAAACATGCCAGAAACTTCATTAAACATCTTTGTTCCATAAAACCAGATGAAAAATATTAATTTCTTTCAACCTGCACTAAACTTGGGGTGTTAACACCAACCACAGTTGAAAATGATAACAGTGGCAGTGATTACTACCAACATTATACCTACTGCAATCATCAGTTTCATTGTGCATCTACAATGATTACTGCTATTTCTAGTACTGCTATTCTTGCCATGCTATGCCAGCAAAACCAACAAACCCTTTGTTTTATTTGTAGTTTGTTGCTCTGATATGCCGAACAAAATCAACAAACCCATTGTTTTACTTGTAGTTTGTTGCTCTGATATGCAGAACAGAATCAACAAACCCATTGTTTTATTTGTAGTTTGTTGCTCTGATATGCAGAACAGAATCAACAAACCCATTGTTTTATTTGTAGTTTGTTGCTCTGATATGCCGAACAGTATCAACAAACCCATTGTTTTATCTGTAGTTTGTCGCTCTGATATGCCGAACAGAATCAAACGTCTCTCAAAAGAAAACTGTTCAAAGTCTGGGATTTGTTATGCAGCTGTCTCAAAAGATCCTGCCAGAAAGAATGGACCATCTCACAGTCCCAGAAAAGATGTTTAACTGTCTGAGTTTCTCAACGGCACAGGTTACAAACTGGAGAGTCAATCAACTTTCTTGATCTCACTAACATTCCTTCAATGTTTGCCTTCCTTATCTTTTCTAGCTCTGATCTCACCTCTTCAATCTCTGGTAATGAAATCAACCTGAATACTACTTTCCAGGTGTTTTAATCTGTTTTCCAAGTCCCTTTCTTTTTATCCTCAAAGATTCTTTTTTTGTGAGAAGAAAATGCTAATGTTTTTCCTCCAATTTCCATTACAAGAGTTTCAAACAGCTGATCACTTATCCTGAAAGTTATATCTTCATCAGGAATACTTTTTAATTTGATCAATATTAACAAATCATAAATATAATTAATAGCAAACCGCAAATCTTTTCCACGATGTAGTCATTATTTAATACTCTTGACCTCATTTGAAAGGACATTTTCTATCAACTGTTGTGAAACTTTCAAAGCTGTAACAATAAAGAAAACATTGTCTCAGGATGGCACGGAACAACCAGTGAAAAACAGTATATACCTGTCGGAATGTAGCCATACTCTAATTTTACTGACCTCCCTCCAGACCTCATTTCATGTAAACCACAAACCCTGGCAGAATCAAATTTTAAACTCTTCAAACGAACAGAAAGAGTTCAAATTAATTGTGGGATGCAAGGCATTTGCACGTTTGTTTACATTGCTGAATAACTCACTCCATACCCCATACCAGCTTCACATTTTGTGAAAAAGAAAACAAAGCAGACAAAACATGTTTCCCTATAAGTGCAGTTTTATTTTTTTTTAATATATTTTTTTAAAAAGAGGAGGAAGAGGGCAGGACAGAGCGGGGAGGCGTTGGGTGGGAAACAGGAACAGGATCAGTTAAGAACAAAAAAAGCAGAAAGTCTGAAAACTGATTTCACCTTGAATCATAGCAATGAGTGACACGGAAAAAAAAAAACTGTTGAAAAGGAGTGGCCTGTATGTAAATGGCACAAGACCCTTTCTTCTTTACAGCTGCCTCAGGAACATTGTAAAAACTCTTTCAGGTTTGGACAGATTTTGTACAATTTGTTATCCGTGTGCGAGAGCCATTCATCTTGCCAGAGGTCTTTGATATAAGCCTGTGTTTTGGGTTTCAGATCAGTGTGAGGGATAGTCAATCTACTCAACTCTTTCTTTGTGGCGCTCTTGGCAAGTTGATCAACCAACTCGTTGCCTGAAAAGAACACTTTTTTACACAAGAAAGAAAACTAACCTTGAAGTCGTCAGTGCAGAGCAGGCAGCTGGTGTGCAGGATGAAGTGAATTCCTTGCTGCAGCTACTGCCAGTCTGTACCTCAGTTCCAGGATTTGTCCATCCACTCTGTAGTAAAACAGGAGAAGAGGCCGTCTTGTGATTTCAGCATATGAAGAGCAGGTTAAAGTGATTTGATCATGCATGCACTCTCCCTCTCCACACTACCACCCGTCCCCATCTTACCCCCTCCTTCCATGTAAACCTCACCTTGCTCCCCCCTCCTCCTGTCTTTCATTCCCACTTATTCTTCCATCCTCTTCCTTCCTTCCCCCCCCCCCTTTTTTTTTTTTCTTTTATTTTTCCCCCTTCTACTTCTCCCTTAGCTGCATTGACACTGATGGGTTTCTACACCTTTGGTAAGTTAACTCTGGGCATTTGGAGACACCTTGCCTCCTTTTCCCCATGCAATCCACAAGGACACCATTAAAGCTGACAATGTTACTGACCTGCATGCAACGGAATTCACTAATTCAAGAAACCGGAGGCAGAAATGTTTGTTGACTACGATTTGTATTTACCACTTCTGAAACTTGTGACACAGCTTGCAGTTTGATCTCAAGAAAGTTTGTGGTGACCAGAATCTGGTGTCAGAACTCCTTAGTATGGAAAACTAGATTTTTTTTTCCCACTTCAACCGAAAACTTGTGTGGTCTTATTCCAGCAGAAAGTTCAGCCTGCAACCCTGTATCTCAGGGGGGAGGGGGCGGAATGGCATACGGGTGGGGTGGAGGTTACTGGTGCAACAGGTGTGTGATTTGGCTCATAGATTTAAACTGTGATGTTACAAAATACTTGGAATGGGATTTAAACCTTGATCCCTACACATGTAGTTTTCCAAGAGTCAAGAAAAAAATTCAATACATTTACTAGGAAAATGAAGATTATTAAATAATATGCACAATTTCTAGTGAAAGAAGAAATCAATAAAGTGAAATATGTAGACTATCTTTCAAAATTTTCTTCTGAAACAGGTTCTAATAAACCTTATAAGTTGCATCAACAATTCACTGGGGTAACAAACTTGTATCATTCATGAAGTGTTCTGAGGCTTAACATAAACTTGAGCCAAAGATTAAGACGAAAATTGATTATACATCAAATAGACAACCCCGAACAGACCCCGAACAATTCTGTTTTGAAGGCCTTCTACTGACATCATTCACAATCTAGAAATAATGAGCCATTCTTTAGATGACATCACATTCTGAGGCCTTTCCACTCACCTGTTTTTACCAGCTGGTCTACCCCAAATAGTGCCATTCTTTTCATATCAATCTGCTTGCAAGCATCTAGCATGTATCTTGACCAGTATGTGAAGGAAAAGGAGAATCAACTTTCAGAGACAATAACAATTCTCTGAGAAACTAAATGTTAGCATTTATTTCTCGACTCCTTAAGCGCGGCCTTAGTGCATTAATTTATGGTGTGCAGCCTGTACACAACTTTCCTCTATACCTAGAGTAGAAATGATGCCCTCGTGAAGAGCTGCAATCCATTTTCAAATCAACAGTTTACATGGCACCTGCACGCTGCCTTAGGTTGAGTCTACCAGTCCTTTGAAAGCACCTACCATTAGCTCTGTGGTAGCATGTAACAGCCTATTTGGAATTTTTGCCCGTATGTAAATGACACTGGCTGTTAAGCACTTGCCAACAACAATTCAGAAACATTCTTAAAAACAATATGGTCATCATGAGTACAGACTTACATTGTTTCTTACTTTACATTTTAACTATGTTCCCATTAGGTCACATTCTTATGATGATATGTCAGTTTTTCAGTTATGATTGCAGCACTGTGGCTTGGCTGCCGCTGCCTACTGAAAATTCTTGGGATCACCTCCTGAGTGCAAGAAAAATGATGGGACAAAAGAGAAGCTCCAACTCCATAATCAACAACCTGTTCAGACTTCATACACAATAACCTGTTCAGACTTCATACACAACAACCTGCTGACTTCATACACAATAACCTGTTCAGACTTCATACACAATGACCTGTTCAGACTTCATACACAACAACCTGCTGACTTCATACACAATGACCTGTTCAGACTTCATACACAACAACCTGCTGACTTCATACACAATGACCTGTTCAGACTTCATACACAACAACCTGCTGACTTCATACACAATGACCTGTTCAGACTTCATACACAACAACCTGCTGACTTCATACACAACAACCTGCTGACTTCATACACAATAATCTGCTGACTTCATACGCAACAACCTGCCCTGACTTCATAAACAACCTGCCGACTTCATACACAATAACCTGCCCTGACTTCATACACAATATCCTGCCCTGACTTCATACACAATAACCTGCCCAGACTTCATACACAATGACCTGTTCAGACTTCATACACAATAACCTGCTCAGACTTCATACACAATAACCTGCCCAGACTTCATACACAATAACCTGCTCAGACTTCATACACAATAACCTGCTCAGACTTCATACAAAATAACCTGCTCGAATTCATACACAATAACCTGCTCAGACTTCATACTCAGACTTCATACACAATAACCTGCCCACACTTCATACACAATAACCTGCTCAGACTTCATACACAATAACCTGCTCAGACTTCATACACAACAACCTGCTCAGACTTCATACTCAACAACCTGCTCAGACTTCATACACAATAACCTGCTCAGACTTCATACACAACAACCTGCTCAGACTTCATACTCAACAACCTGCTCAGACTTCATACACAATATACCTGCTCAGACTTCATACACAATATACCTGCTCAGACTTCATACACAATAACCTGCTCAGACTTCATACACATCAACCTGCCCAGACTTCATACACAATAACCTGCTCAGACTTCATACACAATAACCTGCTCAGACTTCACGCAATAACCTGCTCAGATTCATATCACAGGTGTGATTCATATTGCACATGAATCTGCCTGGTCAATGGGGGTACAGTAAAACCACCACACCAACAGTTTTCTTCTTTCCGGCAATTTAGACACAAACTCAAACTTACTCTTAAAAATCTGTTATCAATATCTATATATGTGGTGGACAGCTGCCAAATTACTGCTAACTACCCTCACACAGGTTCATGGTCATCAATGTGCTAAATGGTGCCCGTATTTCTTATGTGATTTTCTGTTGATTTTTCCCCAAACTCACCCTCCTTAAATTTCATTTTTGTGACAAGTGACAAAATGTTTTTTCTCCTACTTGGGACAATAAATGACCAATGTAATAACTATTAGTGTCAACAAAGCACAAATCAGTCTTATAGCCATGCTAATGTGAAAATCATTCCTTACTGAATATTGCCCAAGTCAGCCCGCATGCGCATGTGTGTGTGTGGGCACACGTGTGTGTGTGTGTGTGTGTGTGTGTGTGTGTCCTTACATGTGTGTGTGTGAGTTGCGAGCAATTTCCATTTCAAAACAGTACAAAGTGTGCAGTGTTGTTGATAGGAGAGAGGAAGAGTGGTTGAGGAGTGTGGATGAGGAGGGCGGGGGGGGGGGATTGAGGAGGAAGAGAGGGACTGGGTGGCAAATCGGTAGAAACAAGCAGTGGGATGTATGAGAAGGGGGAGAATTGTGAGAAATGCATACAGTCCCCCCTCCCCCCCCCCCCCCCCCCCCTTACACATATACCACCAGTCTTCCAAATTATAACTGAATACTTCTCTAGAGCCTGTTCATATTCACACCAGAAACACATACGACACTGACAGTGTCAAGAGACATGTATACACGATATACTAGAACCAGGTACAGTACATGTTAAACAGGACACCCCTCCCCCTTCCTGCCCATAAACCCAAACCACTGCACACCACCCCACAACTACTGTTACTTCTAGTTCTACTGCTCAGCTCTCTGGACAGCCCCGAGTCCCCAAGTCACGACAATTTCACTGATTAACTCTAACAATGATGTCGGTGTACTTTTCAACAAAAATGATAACATTTTCTATAAACGGCTAAGCGCAAAATTCCAGTTTGTAGTAAAAGCAAGGGGGCGGGCATGTTTGATGTCAACGGCCATTACACAGCAGAAGCTGCTTCTTCCACGAAGTAAACAACCTCACCTAGCATTAAACTACGGCAACAATACCTTCCTCCCCACACAAATTACAAACCTCATTTATCAGCGTGCTCCGCCACGAATTCATTCTCTTTCACCAAGTTTCTTTTCTTTTCTTCTTCTCTTTTCGATGTGTCACGGGAAGACGTCGAAGCAAAAGTGAACAAGGCCTGACGCCAGTTCGCGCGTGCAACGTGAGCTGTTTGCTCATTGGTCAACGCCCTCGCCACGGTTATGTGCGCAAGCGCAATGACCGCTCAGGAACTGACTCTTTCTTTCTTTCTTTCTGGTCTCTCTCTCTCTCTCACTCTGTGTGTGTGTGTGTGTGTGTGTGTGTGTGTGTGTATGTGTGTGTGTACGTTCATACATTCAGTTTCAATTTCATCAAAGAAGCGTCACTGTGTGCAGACTAGTCCATGTATGCTACACCACATCCGCTAAGTTTTGAGACCGCACTGCGCATGTTTTAAAGCTGATGGATAAATGAATTAATGACTAAGATGTGAGAATTGAAGAAGAGGGTCTCGTGGCTACGGCTTAGCAGATGTCTGACCTGCGCCTCTGTCGTACATTCAAAAACTTGCAAAGGGAATCAACTCATGATACGATTTTTCGATTAGGTAAGATGCGTTTATTTCCCTTGAACTGTCCAGCAGAATGAACATGTGCAAACGAACACATCTCTGCCTGCCTGTCTCTTAAAATAATGAAGCCAACTGTGGTATGCCCTGTGTCAAATTCTGTCTCTCTCTGTCTCTGTCTCTCTTTTAAAACAATGAAGCCACTGTGGTATCTCCTATGTCAATCTCTCTCTCTCTCTCTCTTTTTGAAATAATAAAACAAACAAACAACAACAACAACAAAACCCAACACACACACACACACACACACACACACACACACACACACACACACACACACATGCACGCACGCACACACGCAGCCCGCACCTGTGCACGCACACACATACGAAAACGCACATGCACACACGTACGCATGCACACACATACGCACGCAAGCATGCACGCTCACGCTCGCACATGTACATGCGTGCGTGCGCACACTCATACACACACAGACTACCTACAATACAATACTCTTATGTGCAGAGAGGATATAAGAGATGGACAAAATCATCAGCAACAGTAAACGAGGAGAGAGAGAGAGA
>CM065728.1:428962-431462 GCA_033310375.1 Conus canariensis | reverse complement strand
AAACAAATTCAAGTCAGATAACTCCTTCTCTTGAAGGATTTATACAAATATGAAGCTAGATCACCAACAACATTCTCATTTCTTGACGACAAAAGCAAGACAAGCCTAAAAAATGATGGACGTCGATAATATTTCAAAGGAATATATTTTTGTCTTAAATCTGTAAGCAAAGGACAAACAAACAGAAAATGAAGTTCGTTCTCTGGGGCAGACTTGCACAATGGACATAACACATCTAATTCTGTATGAACATTGTAACGTTGCCTGTGCACAGCAATATCAGATACGCCGAATCTAAACTTAGTTAATGCAGATCTGACAAAACTATTGATATTCATCGACAGATAAGGTTCCGCTTCCATTACCTGATTTGACTTTAGAAATCGAAACAAAGAAAATCTCTCACTGTTTTTAATATGACTATTCCAGTCTTGCAAGTTACAATCAATTATTCTCTGCTTAAAACAAGCCAAAAATGTTTTAACACATCCAACACTCTGTTCTAACCAAACAAACGAAAACCCATAACTACAAAGACATTTACGAACAGAAGTTGCCCAAGTTGATTTACCTCTAGAATCTAAATCAAACAATACTCTGTATGCTTTTGCAGGTAACCTGTGTTCTCCCATACGCATGAGCTTAAGCCAATAACTAATACATTTCACGTATGAATTTACATAAATGGGATATCTGCCAAGCTCACCATAAACCAAGTCATTAGGGGTTCGTCTATCCACATGCAAAAAGCGTTTCATAGCAAATAAATGTAATTTTTCAATTTCATGACCTTTATCCAATCTTCAAATTTCAGCGCCATACTGTACAATAGGCTGCACTTGGGCATCAAACAATTTAAAAAATAATTTAACTGAAGCACTTTCAAATTTATAAAGCAAGCTTAAAATAGCTATAACAGCACGCTTTCCTCTGTTAACAAGATCATGACAGGCAAACGTAAAGCTAAGTTTTGTTGAAAAATATATGCCCAAGTACTTGTAAGCATTTACCACCGACATTTGTGAACTTCCATACAACCACCTTTCACGCGATGCTAAGAAACCACCCTTTCGAAAAACTATAATGTTTGATTTACTCATGTTTACTTTCAAAGCCAGTCTACATGCTGCAGAATGCAAATTATTCAATTGGTTTTGTAATCCTACGACAGTTTCAGAGAGCAAGACAATATCATCTGCAAATAACAATATAAATAATTCGATCGAGTCAAAAGTGACACCGTGTCTTCCCTTCTCAATAATTTCTAGTGCTAATTCATTAATATACAATGAAAATAATACTGGGCTGCAGACATCCCCCTGTTTAACACCCTGAGTACATCTAATATAGTCACTAAATTTTGCCCCACATCTTATCGTAGCTTTAACATCTTTGTACATGCATTTTACACAATTATATAATTTACCTTTGATTCCATTTTTTGTAAGTATCGGCCACAAAAGTTTTCTTGAAATGGAGTCAAAGGCCTTTTCAAAGTCTATAAAGGCAACATATAGCTTACGGTTGTTAGAAAATTGTTTCTGGACAGCTGCTAACAGAGTGAACATATGATCAATTGTACAAAAGTTTTTCACTTCCGGCACGCAGAATGTAAACACTAAGAAGTCGGAGCTCTGAAATTAATTTGAATTTGTGTTGTCTACAGACATTCTTGTGAGGTGTTACTGTGCGACCGACATCATGCCTGCAGTACCTCTAGCTTTTCGTGCTGTTTGTGGTGGTTTTGTGTCTGTTTTTTTTGGCTTTTATGCACCAGCGTGGTTTGAAAAAGGCCGCTTTCTTCTTTCGGACATTGAGAATTCATACATGGCAAGGCGGTGTCACCGTAGGTTTGACAGACAGAAAGAGAGAGAGAGAGAGAGAGAGAGAGACAGACAGACAGACAGACAGACAGACAGAAAGAGAAACAGAGAGACAGAGAGACAGACACACACAGAGAGACAGAGAGACAGACAGACAGAAATGAGAGAGAGAGAGAGAGCGAGAGAGAGAGAGAGACAGACAGACAGACAGACACAGTGACGGAGAGACAGACAGACAGACAGGTAGACAGACGACAGACAGACAGACATAGACTGACCGAGAGAGAGAGACACACTGACAGAGAGACAGAGAGAGAGAGACGGGGGGGGGGGGGGAGACAGGGAGACAGATGTAGGTAGAGAGAGACAGAGACTGAGAGACAGACAGACAGACAGGCAGGCAGGCAGACAGACATAGACTGACCGAGAGAGACAGAGAGAGAGAGGGGTGGGGGTGAGGATGAGAGGGAGAGACAGGGAGACAGAGACAGAGAGATAGAGAGAGACAGACAGAGAGAGAGAGAGACAGAGAGAGAGAAGAGAGAGAGAGAGAGAGAGAGAAAGAGAGAGAGATACTATGTGACATTAAAAAGTGACGGGGAAGGGGGATTTTATCTTTAGTGCATCTAAGCTCACGCATGAAAACAGACACATACAGACACAGACAGACAGAGACA
>CM065728.1:414137-419137 GCA_033310375.1 Conus canariensis | reverse complement strand
ACACAGGGAGAGACACCGACATTTACTTAGTTAATACGCGCATTTGATAGCTGGAACCATCTTGCTTCCCATTTCACCCCTTTTCAACATGCTCATCGTTTAATTAATAGCCTACTCTACACACCATTGCAGACAACTGCCGCTGATAGCAAGCAACACCATCGCCCACAACTGCTGCTGATACAAAGAAATACCATCGCAGACAGCTGCCGCTGATAGCAAGCAATATCATCGCAGACAACTGCCGCTCATAACAAGGAATACCATCGCAGACAACTGCCGCTCATAGCAAGCAATACCATCGCAGACAACTGCCATGTCATGTTGAACAGAAAATGTTAAAGGGGCTGGACACTGCGGTACAGAGGCAAATGGGAAGGGGGGGGGGGGGGCGGAGGACAGAACGGGCCATGTGAGAAAAGAACGTCTTCAATGGCTAGGCATACCTGGAGACAGGACATGTATCATGTTAGAGGACAAGGAAATGTGTTTAGGGCTGGGAGGGTACAGAATTATCGAAGGGGAGAGAGAGAGAGAGAGAGAGAGAGAGAGAGAGAGAGAGAGAGAGAGAGAGAAGAGAGAGAAGACAGACAGACAGACAGACAGACAGAGACAGAGACAGAGAGACAGACAGACAGACAGACAGACAGAGACAGAGACAGCGACAGAGACAGAGAATATTCTTGCTTTGCTTATTTCCCCAGTCCACCTTTGTCAGTGCTTGAAGACAGAGTGCGGGCGTACTATGGGCGCCAGATATTTCACCACACACATTTTGATCAACCAATGAAGATATGTACGCCCAGTTGGACCTTTTGACGTTCTATAGCAAAGGGGAAGGCGGTGAGCGCAAGGGGTGTGTGATAACGAAAGAAGTGGTCATTAAAGAAGAAGAGAGAGAGAGAGAGAGAGAGAGAGAGAGAGAGAGAGAGACATAGACAGCGACAGAAAAGAGAGAGAGAGAGAGAGAGTAAAAGAGAGAGAGTGTGTGTGCATATGAGACAGACAGACAGACAGACAGAAGACGATCTTACCAGGTCTGAAGGAGGAAGGGACCGAGGAGTCCGACACGCCGTTGGGGTCCGCCTCGCTGTCCGTCAGTTTCTTCCTTGACCACCTTGCCCTCCTCGAACATCGACATGGCTGAAACGCACAAACACAGCCGTCAAAACGGATCACCACATTTTTTTGGTTGTGGGCATACAGTAATTCATTTGTTCACTTGCTTCTTCGTTCGTTTATTCACTCGTTCACGCACTGGCAACATTAGACTACACCTTCAAGATCGATTTCACACTCATTCTATGGGTCTGCCAGCGTGAACTGGAAGGAGCGGGAAGAGCAAGGGGGACAAGAAGAAGAAGAAGAAGAAGAAGAAGAAGATAGTATGAGAAAGACGAAGATGATTTACCTATAAGTCGAAGAAAATCAAGAAATGGTAATAATGAGACACCATGGCAGAGGAAGAAAATGTTGTGGATAATAGTGGAAGAAATAAGAACAACAACAAAAACAATAACACGAACACGACCCCACGACGTCGATCAGGAGGAGGAGGATGAGGATTGTGAAATGGAAGAGGAAGAGGAGCAGGAGGATGTAGTGGTGGAGGATTGTGAAATAGAGGAGGAGGAGGAGGAAGCTGTAAAGAGGGCAGGAGGAAAAGAGAAGTGTGAAGAGGAAAAAGAGGTGGAAAAGGTAGATAAAATCAGTGAGAAAAATAAGAACGGGATGTGATGGAAACAAAGAAGAGGGAGGAGGAGGAAGAGAGGAGAGAAGGAGAACAGGATGAAGAAGGCAAGACAATTAGGAGGAAGCGAAGGGAGAGAAAAAAAAGAAGAGGTAGGAGAAGGTGGAGAATCACCACAGACCCCAACGACTCATTCCCAACAGCTGAAAGTCTCCCCAAAGTCATCTGGGAGACCCCAACTAAAACGAACAAGCCTCCATATCCTATCACCTCAACAAAAATCCAGTAGTACAGCCAAGTGTCTGGAGAACCAAGACGCAAAAACTCACCAATCCTATTTGCCCCATGAGAGCTATTTAAAAGCAGTCTGACTAGTTCAGATGCAAAACCCCTGCAAATCCTATAGGCTGTAAAAAAAGAACGGTGGGTCACAACCAACCACACTGCTAAAACACAAACGCCGGGTAATCCCATTGGCTGGTGGAGAAAGAGGTTGCAGTGAGTGGTAATGTCATTGGTTTAAAGTGCTGTGCCCTCCTTCAAGAAGAAGAAGAAGAAGAAGACAGAGACAGAGAAGGAGAAGAAGAAGGGATTAAAAAGAAAAAGATGACAGCGACGATTACAGTGTAGGAAGAGGACCAAGAGACAGAGGAGGAGGAGGATTACAGCGATGGAGATGTGATCAATAGTCCGTAGGACTGAATATGACACAGACTACCTCATTAAAAAAAGCAAACAATAGGAAATTGGACAAAACGAGGAAGAAGAAAAAGAAAGGAGGAGAGGAAGAGAAGGAGGTGGGGGGGGAGGACGATGGGTGGAGGGGGAGGAGGAGAAGAGGAAGAAAAAGAAGAAAGAGCAGGAGGAAAAGGAGGAAAAGGAGAAGATGAAGAAGATAGAGCTTAAAAAAAGAAACACAAATTTATGAGAGGATGGAGAGAAGACAGATAGAGGAGGAAGAGGCAGGCAAAAGGAAGTGTAAAGATGAAAGAGAAAAGAGCAGAAGTAGAAGGAGAAGCAATCTACAGAAATAAAAGCCCCCCCCTCCCCCCCCCCCCCCCCCCCCCCCCCCCCCCACTGCTCAAACTCCACCCAAGTAAGCTGTCAGACCCGACCTGCCACAAACTATCAAGTCAGACAGCAACACAGCCCAGCATCTGACTGGCTGTGAGACCTACCAGTCTCCTTATCCCATTGGTCGTGTGAGAGCTATCACAAAGCAATGGGAATGGCCGAGACCGTAGAATCTCGTTAATCGTATTGGCTGAGGGAAGATGAAGAAACGTGGGCTCAACCATCTGCCTGGCTTACGACACAAACCCTGAGTAAATCCCATTGGTTGGAGAAAAGGGCTGCACCAGGCGCCGGTAATGTCACTGGTTCCATATGCTGTGCCCTTGACAAGCCATTTGGAGCATTAGAGACAGACACATGCTCTTTGTTCATTTTCAGTTCTCACCAACCACTCAGTACAGATTAAGAAAACACTCAGAAAAAGAAGAAAGACAGAAGGGTGGGTTGGAAAAAGACAAAATGCATACATAAAACCAGTAACAAAATCAGCCTACTGGATGAGAATGGGAAGGAAGGGAGAAGGTGAAAGAAAAGAGAGGAGGAGAAGAAGTACAAAAATGAGGAGGAAGAGGAGACCGTAAAAGAGAATGAGGATTAGAAGCAGAAGAAAGAAAGAAAGGGCATGAAAAGTAGGCGTGGGGTGGGGTTGTGAAAGCAGGAAGAGGAGGAGGAGGAGGAAGAGGGATAGGAGGAAGAGGACACAAAGAAGAAAGGGTTTTTGAAAAAGGAGGGGAAAAAAATTGAGAAAAACGCAGTGAGGACAGATGAGGAGGAGGACGAGAGTAGGGAAAGTGGGAGGAAGAAGGGAAGGAGGAGAAAGAGGAAAGAGCAGAAGGAAAAGAACAAGAAGGAGGAGGAGAAACAACCAACAGAAATAACAGCCAATTCCCACCAACAGCTCAAAATCTCCCTAAGTAAGCCAACAGACTTAACACCATCACGAACCTCCTGTTGACAACAGGCAGCAACACAGCCCAGCGTCTGATTGGCTGAAATGCACAAGTCCGCCTATTCCATTTTCTTCTGAGAGCTATTACAAAGCAGTCTGAACAGCCGAGACCACAGAATGTCATTAATCTTATTGGCCAGGAGAAAAAAAGGATAGAGGGTCACAACCAACTACCTGGCTTACGCCAAGTAATCCCACTGGCTGGAGAAAAGGGCTGCACCAGGCACCCATTAAGGTCATTGGTTCCACATGCTTGCCCTCAGCAAGCCATTTGGATTTATTGAAAGCACCAAACAGGAAGAGCGAAGAAGACAGCAACGACAATTCAGGCTTAGGAGGAAAAGGAGGAGGAGGAGGTGGAGGAGTATTAGCGACAGAGACATCCTCTTTGTTCGTTTTCAGGCCTCACAAACCACTCCATACAGATAAGAAAGCAGGAGAAGAAAAAGAAGCAAGAGAGGAGGGCGCACTGGAAGAGAATGAAAATGCAAAAGCAAAATCAGAGGCTTGGGAACAGCGTATCTGATGAGAATGGGAAGAAGGTTAGGGAAAGGTAAAGGAAAATGAGGAGGAGGGGAGGAGGAGGAGGTGAAAGAGAACGAGGGGAAGCAGGAGAAAGAAAGAAAGAAAAGAGTAGGAAAGGGAGAGGGGTGGGGGTGGGTGGGGGGGGGAGAGGAGGAAGAGGAGGTGGATGAGGAGGAGCAGAAGAAGAACAAAGAATTCAAAAATAGGAAAAAACGTAAAAGAAGGATGTGGAGAAGAGAGATGAGGAAGAAGAGTGGAGTAAAATGAAGAGGAGAAGAGGGAGGAGGAGAAGGACCAGAAGGAGAAAAAGGAAGAGAAAAGATCCACAAAATAACAACCAATACCCCCCCCCCCTCCCTCCCCCAACAGCTCAAAATCTCCCCAAGTAAGCCGATAGACCCGACCCCATCAAGACCCTCCTGTCTAGTTAGCGGACAACAGACAGCAACACAGCCCAGCGTCTGATTGGCTCAGACGTACAAGTCCGCTTATTCCATTGGTCGAGTGAGAGCTGTTACAAAGCAGTCTGAACGTCCGAGACCACAGGATCTCGTTAATCCCATTGGATTGGATTGGATGTGGAGGGCATTGGAAGGGGAGGTGGGGGGGGGGGGGGGGCGGAGACGGTGGGTCACATCCATCTACCTGACTTGCTGAGTAATCCCATTGGCTGGAGAAAAGGGCTGTACCAGGCTCCCGGTAATGTCACTGGTTCCGTATGTTGTGCTCTTGGCAAGCCATTTAGAATTATTGAAAGCACCG
>CM065728.1:381637-409137 GCA_033310375.1 Conus canariensis | reverse complement strand
CACACACACACACACACACGCATATATAATATGACAGCACAACACAAGCACATAAACGCGGACTCACGCATGCACGCGCGCACCCGCCCCCCCCCCCCCCCCCGACACACACACATCCCCCCCATACACATACATGCACACATACACACGCGCGCACGCGCACACATACACCCATACACAAACACGCGCACAGAGAGAGAGAGAGAGAGAGAGAGAGAGAGAGAGAAGAGGGTGGGGAGAGAGAGAGGGGGGATATATATATATATAATATATATATGTATATATTTGTTAAAAAATATTTTTAAAAATGAAGTATTAAAATCTACAAGCTTGTTTCTAGCGTTGCTATCTTCAGGATGTCTTTTGGGGCACGCCAACGATCTTTTATGGCGTGCGGGACTTGATTTCAACTCTGTGTGTGCAGGCGGATCTCATTTGCTGCACGTGCGGCCTGTGGTTCTTATTGGGGCCTGTTCAGATGGAATGTGCTAGCAAAGATTTCCACTTGTGCCTGCAATTGTTTACAATTTCTACTTTTGTGTTCAGAGTTGCTAAGTGTGGTTTGCATAATATTAACCATTTTTCTGTGGAGCATAGATTGCATCTTTTTGAGATATTGTTGTATGGTGTTGCTCTTTTTATGATTTTCCATGATATGTTGTAGTCTATTTTTTTATCTTTGAGTCTCCAAATGTATTTACTCAGCTCTGTTTGATTTTTGTATTTTTCATTTTTGAATGACTGTTTGTGGTTTGCGTATCTGGTTTTGAAAGTGTTTTCAGTAATCCCTATATATGTTTCTTTTTCATTTTCTGATGTTACCGTAGCTTGGTATACAATGTTGCTGTGAAGACATTTATTGCTTAGGGGGCACTGTTCTTTTTTAGTGCAGTTGCAAGATGTCCTTTCGGCACCGTTCTCTTTTATGTTGCTTTTCATTTTGTTAGATGAGTCAATCATGTTTTTGAGGTTGGGCATACATGAGTATGATAGTTTAATGGTGTTTTTGTTGAATATTTTGGACAGTTTGTGTTCTTTTGGGAATGATGTTGCCAAGATTTTAAAGAATTCTTTTCCTACATTTGTTTTTACTTGTCCATCGTATGGTGGGTTGTACCATATGATCTTTCTTTTCCTATTTTCTTATTCCTGTTCGTGCTGTTGTCTGGACTGTATTGTAGTTTGTAATTGTAACCACTTTTTTGTAATGCTTCTTGATATTCTGTTGCTGCATCATTGAATGCGTTTTCATTGCATGACAGGTTGGATAGTCTCTTGTTTATATCGTTGGGTATTGTTTTTAGTATAGATGGTGGGTGGTTGCTTTTGATGTTTACGTAGACTGGTATGTCATTGGGTTTTTTGTATGGTTTGTACACATGGTCATTGAGGTCTAATGTTATGTCTAGGTAATTCGCTACTTTTTTGTTTGCTTCTATTGTGATTTTTAAGTTGTGGTTTTTAAAGATTTTACATAATTCTTTTTTCTTGTTTTCAATGGTTCTTGGATTATTGTTTAATGCAGCGAGGCCGTCATCTCTGTATAAACCGGCCTGTTTTCCAAGTTGTTTTTGGATGTTGGATAGCATGAATAGTCCGACTAGTTCACATGTTTCGGCACCATCATACGATCCCATGGTTACATCAAATGTGGAGTTTTTGCTCGTTTTTTTTAATCCAAGTTTCATTTCTGCTATGGAGTAAGGTTTTTTTGGTGTGGAAAATAATCTCCATTTCTGACTCTGTTATATTTGTGTATTTGTTGGCAAATATATATATATATATATATATATATATATATATATATATATACGGATAGAGAGAGAGATAGGGAGAGAGAGGGGGAGAGAGAGATAGGAAGAGAGAGAGAGAGAGAGAGAGAGAGAGGGAGATATATGAGAATATATATATATATATATATTTAAAAATAATGCTCTCTTGTTGTCCTGAGCTCCGCACCCTGTAGAACTGACTGAGGTATATATATATATATATATATAGATAGAGATATGAGAGAGAGAGAGAGAGAGAGAGAGAGAGAGAGAGAGAGAGAGAGAGAGAGAGAGAGAGAGAGAACATTACAGCGCAAAAACACACACACAAACGCAGACTCATCCGCAAGCACGCAAACGAGAGAGAGAGAGGAAGAGAGAGAGAGAGACTCAAGACTCAAGATATTTCATTCATTTTAGGCCTCAGCCCATCACAAAGGGGGATGTGAATATTCAACTGAATGAAGTTATGTAGCAAATTCAAAATGAAAGCTAACAATGATACAGAACATATTCATGTTGTCAGAGCATCTCTCATTTTAAATCCTCTGTATAAAAATAATGCAAAATTATGTACGTCTTCCAGAACCGTCGATGACATTAACAAACTCAGTTTAAACAGTGAAGGATATCTATAATATTTAGGCTTAATTAACGTTTCACGTGTACGTCCAAGTGCTGGGCAACACAGAAGAAAATGCACCTCATTTTCTTTGCTTTCATTACATAGGGGACAAATTAGGTCATTTGACATAAACGTTCTATATCGATAACGGTGTATCACTAGATCAGATATCCCGAGCCTAAATCTAGTTGTAATATATTTCAGATGCTAATCAATATCTAGATGTAAATAAGGTTTTAAACTCTGGTCACTACAAAAAGTACTGTACAAACTGAACCTGTCACTAGTTTGAATATGATCGGACCAAGTTTGCCATCGGCAGTCGATAAGCCTTTGTTGAAAACAACGTATAAATCCATGCACACTTCCAACACCTTTGTAACCCGCCGATTTGTAAGCAGCGCCGATCTGTAAGCGCTTACAAATCGGTCAACATTGCATGACTTGTAAAACCGCCGATTTGTAAGCAGCGCCGATTTGTAGAGCGCTTACAAATCGCTTACAAATCGGCGCTGCTTACAAATCGGCGGGTTACAACCTTGATTCGCCCAAACAAAACCAAATCCATATTTAAAACTCAAGCGAATGTTTTTTACCCAGTTTTTCTTACCTCTTGCATCTAGGTCATACAACATATCATATGCTTTACGTGGAATCCTGTAATTCTCCATTTGAGTCAACTTAATCCTATAGCGAATGCACTTAACAGCAGAATTTATACATATTGGGTAGCGATTTGTTTCACCATAAACAAGGTCATTCGGTGTTCGTCTGTCTACTCCTAGAAATTTCTTCAAAGCGAATAAATGAACTGATTCACTATGGACAACAGCATTTTCTAAGCCCCATATTTCAGAACCATACTGCACAATTGGCTGTATGTGAGAATCAAATAATTTCATGAATAAATTAAAGGAGTTGTTGGTTAACATGTTTAACCTTTTCAAACGATAAATCAAAACATTTTTTGCTCTGCTTGCAAGGTCTTTGCATGCAGCAGTAAAGTTCAAGCGCGTTGAAAAAAGTATTCCTAAGTATTAGTACACGTTAACTACAGGCATTGTAACACCATTATATAACCATTTTTCTCTCACACTCAAATAGCCACCCTTCCGAAAGACTATAATATTGCTTTTTGTCATATTAACTTTCAGCTGGAGAGAGAGAGAGAGAGAGAGAGAGAGAGAGAGAGAGAGAGAGAGAGAGAGAGAGAGAGAGAGAGAGAGAGAATATCACAGCGCAACTTAAACACACAAAAGCGGACTCACACGCAAGCACGCACGCACATACGCACACACACACGCACGCACGCACGCACGCGCACGCACGCACGCGCACGCACGCACGCGCACGCACGCACCCGCGCACACAACACCGTACACACACACACACACACACACACACACACACACACACACACACACACACACACACACACACACGCAGACACACTCACAAGCACACGTGTGACATCCAGTTCAATACTTCTAAAGATATATTCCACAAAATAAAGAAGAAATGCCGAAAGAAGAAAAAAAAACATATATAATCGTCGACAAGAACTGGAGATACAGAATATTAGCTTCACTCTCTCAATTCTGCCAAACGTTGGCATGGAAACCAGCATACACGCTGACTTTTCAACATCTGTCACATACCTCCGCTACCCCCCACCCCTCACTCTCTCCACCCGTCAACCCCACTACCCCTATACCTTGTCTGTAAGATTAAGCTGATGAACACAGCGCATACGCTGGACGAGACACGCAAAAAGCACTGCCGTATGCAAGTAGGCATACACACTCACGCACGCAAGAACATACTTCCACCCTCTCTCTCTCTCTCTCATGAACGCACTCGCGCGCGCGCGCGCGCGCGCACACACACACACACACACACACACACACACACACACACACACACACACACACACAGAGTTTCAACTTCTGTCTGTCTCCTCATCCTTAACTATTCGGTGCAAACAAGGCGAGTGTTGACGACCTCTGTCGCTGCCTACAATTAGACCTTGGTCTGGAGGGGTGGAAACCTCCTCCCCTCTGGGGGGAATTTTTGACTTGGTTTTCTAGAAAGCTTATGATATGGGAGGAAACATTTGACATGTTACCCTCTGGTAAACAGGTTATTTTGGCATTGAGAGCTGCATTAATAGTGTTTTTTTTCCTCTTTGCGCCTTGTATTTAGCGTTATGGGGTAGGGCTGTTCACTCTCTGTTTGTCACATATAATCTGGCTTGATATCTCATAGGTTTGTTGTGAATGACATCTAAAACAAATTTCCTCGATATATCTGCACACTATTCTGCTGGTATTTTACAAAAAGAGATACAGTGATGATGTTTGTGCATGGGCATCTGAATCGCATGCAGCTGAAATCTGTCGTACCACTCAACCACAGCTGTGCGCTGTTCTGTTCCCCCGCGCAAGTGGAGCAGCCGACACCTATCCACGCGTTTCTTGCTAGTTTTGTCTCCACAGTTCAGTGTGTATCACAAAACAGCGTATGTTCACTTAGGCCTAGATCAAGATTTCGTTATTGTGATCATAGAATTTCTACGAAAAGTAAGTACTGTAACATTCGTTTATAACGTCACATCGGTGTGGCACTAAAAGTAATGCGTTTATGACAGCGCGTTGAGGCAATGTTTCTCCAGTGGTGAGAGATTCAATAACATGAACCAGTGATTTGGAGCAACTGGTCTAATAATAAAAATAATAATGCCATGAGTTTCTTTGTCTCTCAAGTCACACCTATCTTACGAAGGCGCTTGTGTATTTTCTTCTTCTTGTCGCAAAATGTTGTCTTTGTAAAGAAATCTAACATACAAAGCAATCATGTGTGCATGCCATTGCGTGCTTTACTGTGATCTCTGCAGCATGACGTATGCATGTCCTTGGTAAACCCACCTCACCCCCATCCCCACCTCTGTGTGTGTGTGTGTGTGTGTGTGTGTGTGTGTGTGTGTGTGTCAGTGTAAAGCGTTCATGCACACATCTTCTACACACCTCTGCCCATCCCGTCTACTGCGCGTGTCTCATTATTTCGGCCAGACTCCTGTGCTAAGCATGTGTAGCCTAGATTAGTATAGCAGATGGTACTCGCTGTCACAGCGCAAGATGCACTTTTCTGATTGGGTTGCTGGAGGACCTCTGACATGCGTGTCCGTGCTTTGGAAAAACCGCTGCTTGAGTTCGTTGCTAGTTTTAGTTCTGCATACTTCACCACTAACTTTGACAAAGTGTATGAATAGGGCAAACCGCTTTGCCGCATTATAGTATCCATTTGTTTTTAAACCGTCTTGTTTCGATCATTGGGAATGGGCAGGTGTGCAGCCTCTAACTACACTGTAATTAAAAATGCGTCATCTTCTCCTGTGTGAATTCAGATTTGCATCATGGCAGATGAACAACCAGTGACCTTTAAAAGCACACCCAAATGCAAAAGGAAAATGTTCAAGAGATGGGAGAACATGTGTAATTCATTTTAAAAAAAAAAAACAGAAAAAAGAAGACTATAACCCCACTAACTGAAGAAAGTAAAAAAAAAAAAAAAACTATCCAGAAGTCTCTCCATTTGAGACGTGCTTCAAATGTAGCATGTCATAGACTAGATCAGATTTGTGATTGCATTCCAGAAAGTATGGACTTTACTCGCCATGGTTATCACAGAAGCTGTTATGCACGGTTTACCAGTGTGAAATTTGCCAGGAAAAGGAAACATGAGACAGAGAGTGAAGAAGTTGCAGGACCATCTAAACCAAAGAGGACTGCTGTTGCTACATCAGGCCTATTGCTTCCAAACGACAGATGTATCTTTTGCAACAAAAAATTCAGGAAGAAAGCTTCAGAAGGAGTTGCATGTTTTGACAAACTTGTAAAATGAGTCACCAAGACGGCAGAACAGTCTATAAAGGATGCAGCAAAAATTACGCATGATGACATTTTCACTCATTATCAAGATGTAGATCTGGTAGCACGTGAAGCTCACTATCATGAGGGTTGCAGGAAAGACTATGTGAGATCTGAAGGCAGGCATGCTGAAACATCCACAGGCCAGACATCTGTTGAGTAGCTACAGGCACATGAGAGGGCATTTGAGTACATATGTGAGTACGTTGAAAATGCCTTGATCAGAGGTGCGCAGGTGGAGAGAATGACCATGCTGAGAGAGAAGTACTGTGGATACATGCAACAACATTCCCCTGACTTCTACAACCCAGGATACAAGACTTACAAACTGACAGAAAAGATAATGAAATATTTTGGCTTCAGAATAAAATTTTGGGCTCCAAACCATCGCAGTGAACTTGTTTATTGTGACGAACTTGCCCGAGGTCAGGCAGTTGAGACAGCGTTTGTGTCAGCAGCTTCAGAAGAAAGGCGACTTGAGGAGTCTGCATATGTCCTTCGTCGACACAACTTGGATGCTTTTAGAGCTGCACCTGACATGCCATGGCCTCCATCTACAGAGTACCTTCAGTCTGATGCTGTCCATCCTCCAGCTATTCTCACAGATTTTCTCCAAAACCTGCTGTCTGGAAAAAGCAGTACTGTGGAGCAAAACAAAACCACCAGATTAGCATCCTCCATCGGCCAGGGCATACTCTTTGACAGGGGGAAAGTGGAAAATGCCCAAACAACTTCTACTTGGAATGTCTATCAGACATGTTACTGGTAGCTCTGAAGTTCTAAGTCTCTTGAATCATTTTGAGCACGTTGCTGGATACAAAACAATTGCAGGACTTGAGACTGCTATGGCCAACTCTGTACATCAGTGTGCTAGTCTTCTGCCTTCAACGGTGAGTTTGGAACAGAACAAAGTGATTCATTTCTGCTGGGATAACTGACCTGAACGAAGAAACCCTTTCAGGAGCTGACACCACCCACTCCACTCATGGCATAGTTATTCAAGAGGTGACAGGAGACACAGTGCATGACACAGTTCCTTCTCAAACAGAACTATCTCCTGCTCCTCAAAACCACCAATGCTCCATGCAGTCTGAACCAAGAAACACGTACCACCCTGCTTTGCAAAAGAAAAGGCAGAACCCAACTTGAATGTTGTCGACACTCATTTCTCAAATCCAGAGGCAGTCTACAAAGCTAAAGTTGTTGACTTTTGGTGGGTTTTCTCCAGATTTGAGGCCAAAGATGGAAATCAACTGGTGCCTGGATGGGAAGGATGGGTGTCTCTCACAGGAGAGAAGAAGGGATAGAAAGGATGCAGTCTACTGTTGACTACATGCCACCCATCCACCACCCCATCACAGAAAATTCCACAGTCCAGCATGTCCTCAAAGTGTCACAGGCAGCAGCAAAGCAAGTGGGGCAAGGTATAACATTAGTTACATTTGACTTAGCAGTAGCAAGGAAAGCATACAACTTGGTGTGGCAGAACAATCTCTTCCAAGACATCTTTGTCAGACTGGGAAGCTTCCATACAATCTGCTCTTTCCTTGGCGCTGTTGGCAATCTGATGAGGGGAACTGGTCTTGCTGGAATAGTCATTCAGTCTGCTGTCTGTGCGAGTGGGTCAATGGAGCAAGTGTTTGCTGGCAAACACTACAATCGTGCTCTTCGAGTACACAAACTAGTCCACCTCAGCTTGGCAGCTTGGCTGATGCTGTCTTTCAAGATGGCTGTGACATCAGCAATGAATAGGGTGAGAGTTTTTTTTTATCTGTACTCAGAGACATGTCATTACCATTGACAAGTTGGTTTTTTGTATCGTACTGTGTTTTCATATGCATTTTAAATTTTGTTCGTAAAGAACATGTTCCGCATTCCTTGTATGGTTGTGAAATGTACATGAGCAGATAGCCTTTTCAGTATTCTTTAGTTTGGTACCAAATTTAATACAAATACTTAAGAAGAAATTTGATTTAAGAGACTTAAAATAACCCCACCCCCTGAATAATCACCATCGGTAGGGTTACTATAGTGTAACGCTCGTATATCCTGAAATAACCTGGTTACAGCGGGGTAACATATACCATAAAATTTTAAAATGAACAAAGTATCAGAAAAATTCACTCATAAATCCCCCCCCCCCCCCCCGCCCCCCAGGGGGGGGGGGGAAGGGGGGGTCTACGGACAGGCCAAGGTCTAAATAGAATGTGACGTCAGAGAACGTCGTATGTCCTGTCCGGCAGACGCTGAAATATTTAGCGGGAAAAAAAAAAAAGAAAGAAAATCCTGAGCATCAATTCATAGGAAAGCTGGCAGAAATGACCGAAAAGGGAAGCAACTCTGGAAAGTTGAACTCATTTTCTTATTTGTATTCCTGATTCTCTTTCTTAATTATATGAGAGAGAGAGAGAGAGAGAGAGAGAGAGAGAGAGAGAGAGAGAGAGAGAGAGAGAGAGATGGGGAAGATAGAGGGGGAGAGAAAGAGTGAGAGACAGAGGGCTGGAGAGAGAGGGTGGGAGACAGAGGGGGAGAGAGAGAAGGGAAAGAGAGAGGGGGGAGAGAGAGGAGAGAGAGAGTGTTGAAAGACAGAGACAGACAGAGAGGAGAAAGAGAGAGAGAGGGGGGGGAATGAGCAGAGAGAAAGAGAGAAATGGAGGGAGAGAGAGGGGGGAAGAGAGAGAGAGAGAGGGAGGAGAGAGAGAGAGAGAGAGAGAGAGAGAGAGAGAGAGAGAGAGAGAGAGAGATGCCAAACAAACCATAAGAGTGATGGTGGTGTTGTGGTCTGGAAAACACGCGCGCGCGCGCGCGTGCGCGCGCGCGTGCGCACACACACACACACACACACACACACACACACACACACACACACACACACACCCAACGCGTGTGTGTACATGTGCGTGCGCACGAATGCTCGTACATACACACACAGACACACACTCAACACACACATACTCACACACAAACACACACACACTCAACACGTGTGTAAACATGTGCATGTGGATATTTCTAAACTTCAAGCAAACATTTCTGAGTAGTTTTAGAGCTCTGACAATGTGTGCTGCCCATGATCCTATCCTATCACATCATACACACACACACACACACACACACACACACACACACACACACACACACACACACACACACATACACACACACCACACAACACATATGAGCGTGCATGTTCATACACACACGTACTTGCCTACACACCCACATACAAAGACAAACACACATACACACATATATGTACACATACATCTACATATATGCTCACACAAACCCACAAATCACACACATACACAGCGCGCACACACACACACACACACACACACACACACACACACACACACACACACACACACACACACACACACTCATGCATACGCATACACGCACATCATGCATACACACATGCGCTCGAGCGCACACATGGGCCCGTGCCCACACATCCATACACACACACGAGTACATTCACTACACACACATACAATGGGAAAAAAAAGGCACAACCAATGTCAGGTAGGCACTCAAGGTCTGACCAGCGCGTTGGGCTAGTGCGTAGGTCAGACATCTGCTAAGTCGTAGCCACGAGACCCTCTTCTTAAATTCTCTCTTCTCATTTATTAATTCATTTATTCATCAGCTTAAAAATCATGCACAGTGTGGTCTCAAAACATAGCGGAGAGAGAGAGAGAGAGAGTGAGAGAGAGAGAGAGAGAGAGAGAGAGAGAGAGAGAGAGAGAGAGAGAGAGCAATGTGTGTACGTTGCTATTGTTCCTCCCGTTGTTGTTATTGTTGCTGTTGTTGTTGTTTTTGTTGTTGCTGCTGTCGTTGTAGTTGTTGTTGCTGCTGCTGTGTTTCTCTCTCTGTCTTGGATTTCGTCTCACTTGTTTAGAGGGTTCGTCAGTGGATGTCTGTCTGTCTACCTGTGTGTCTGTCTCTCTATCAGTCCCTCTGTCTGCCCCTCTCCATTTCTCTGTCCTTGGGGATTCGATGGGTTAGTTGTATCTGCAGGGCCTCTCTCTCTCTCTCTCTCTCTCTCTCTCTCTCTCTCTCTCTCTCTCTCTCTCTCCCTCCCTCAGTCGCTCTCTATATGTCTTACTGCCCGAGTCTTCAGAGCATGGCAGAGCAGAACGCACACACACACACACACACACACACACACACACACACACACACACACACACACACACACACACACACAGAGCCGACAGAGAGATAGGGAGAGAGAGAGAGAGAGCCAGAGAGTGACAGAGAGAGACAGAAAGAGACAGCGAGAGAGGAGAGAGAGAGAGAGAGAGAGAGAGATGGGGAAGAGAGAGGGAGAGAGAGAGAGAGGGAGAGACAGAGGCTGGAGAGAGAGGGTGGGAGACAGAGGGGGAGAGAGAGAAGGGAAGAAGAGGGTGAGAGAGAGAGGAAAGAGAGTGCAGAAAGAGAGACAGAGAGGAAAGAAGAGAAGAGAGAGAGAGAGAGGGAGCAGAGAGAAAGAGAGAGAATGAAAGAGAGAAGAGAGAGAGAGAGAGAGAGAGAGAGAGAGAGAGAGAGAGAGAGAGAGAGATGCCAAACAAACCATAAGAGTGATGGTGGTGTTGTGATCTGGAAACACACACACACACACACACACACACACACACACACACACACACACACACACACACACACACACACTCAACACGTGTGTGTACATGTGCGCATATGTCTGTGTGTGTGGGTGGGCTGCCGTCACTCAGAACATCGTTTCACGTCACGACGGACCCGAAAAACGTAGGAAAGTTATGATGTTTTTTTTTTTTTCTTGTTTTTTTTTTTAGTCGCGTCAGCAATATTGGCGGGAGACAACTGTTGCAAGTGAAACTAGAGTAATTTTGGGCATTGATTTCTTCCCTTTGACCGTGTTTCATGCTCAGTTAGACGGTTTCAGCGCATTTTTTTCCGAGTCACTGTTTGGCGCTATTTACAACTCGATTCTGACTTTTACAATTTTCAACTTTATTTTCATGCATTTATCTTCATTACAAGATCTGGCCATTGTATATGGATATTACTAAACTTCAAGCAAACATTTCTGAGTAGTTTTAGTGCTGTGGCAATGTGTGCTGCCCATGAACCTATCACATCACATCACACACACACACACACACACACACGCGCGCGCGCGCGCGCGCGCGCGCCCGCGCGCACACACACACGCACGCATGCACGCGCGCACGCACGCACACAGTCACACACACAGACACACACACACACACACACACACACACACACACACACACACACACACACACACACTTGTAATATAGAAAACTCCGTACTGATTATACGAAGTTGTTCCTGTTGTCGTTTTTTGTTTTTGTTTTTGTTTTTTTGTCATTTATGATAATGAAGATAGCAGCATGATGATTATGATGGTGAAACTTACAGGCATTAAGTGTCATCAAAGAGAAGCAAATTTCCCCACTTTAGAATCAGTTTTATTACCATTGCCAGAGCAGTTTACACGACAACACATTTATAGCTGGAGATTTTATTTAAAGACAAAATGCAAATTACCGAGACCTATAAGTTAGGTAATGCTGCTTACAGCCCAGCCGATCGGAAAGGGCCATATTAGTGCTGTCACTGCCTTCAAGTCAACTTACAAGTCATTATCAAAAAAAACAAACAACAAAAGAAAACATTCACATAACCCTTTAAAACACACTTTAAAAGCACACCGGAAATTTCAATGAAAATCTTTCTTCAGTAAACTCTGTAAGATCAGATGAAAAATGTGAATCTCTTTCAGAAATTCAAAGATCACATCAGTTGGGACATCTCTGAACAAGGTTTTTATGGAGTCTGCTGTAAGGTGTTGTCTCACATCATGCAAGTCCCAACACTCTAAAAGAATGTTTTACTGTGAGTGGTACATGAGACGGAATACTTCTTCACTCTTTAAAAAGAACGAATGAGTTAAAAACGAATGGCCAGTGTGGATCCAGCTGAAAACCGTTTCTTCCTTGCGACCACCAGAGGTAGATGAGAGGAACTCTTTTAGGTTTGGATGAATCTGGAAAAGTTTGTTATCCGCCTGTGTTTTCTACTGGTACTTCTATCAAAACAGTATGGTTTACAGCAGAGTGCTAGAGACGCTCTTTTTTTTTCAATGGAAAATGAGAGGTATCATCTTACGTACAGGAAAAAAGTCAATTCCACAAGGATGTAGCTGAAAATGCAAACCTATTGTTAACCTGTGATCCCACTGGGTGGTAGAATGCAGTGGTAGGGGCCATGTGGATAGGAAGCTCTGACAAGGACAGGGAGAAAGGGGAGACACCACACGCCCTTCACTATGGTCCAGGAGGCCCTGACAGAGAAAAAAAAGGGGAGACACCACACGCCCTTCACTATGGTCCAGGAGGCTCTGACTGGGAGAAAGGGGAGACACCACACGCCCTTCACTATGGTCCAGGAGGCTCTGACAGGGAGAAAGGGGAGACACCACACGCCCTTCACTATGGTCCGGGAGGTCCTGACAAGGACAGGGAGAAAGGGGAGACACCACACGCCCTTCACTATGGTCCAGGAGGCCCTGACAAGGAGAAAGGGGAGACACCACACGCCCTTCACTATGGTCCGGGAGGCCCTGACAGGGAGAAAGGGGAGACACCACACGCCCTTCACTATGGTCCGGGAGGTCCTGACAAGGACAGGGAGAAAGGGGAGACACCACACGCCCTTCGCTATGGTCCGGGAGGCCCTGACAAGTTCTAGTTTCAGTTTCATCAAAGAGGCGTCACTGTGTGCGGACTAGTTCATATATGCTACACCACATCCGCTACGTTTGGAGACCACACTGCGCGTGATTTAAAGCTGATGGATAAACGAATTCATGACTAAGATGAGAATGGAAATCCACACCTTGCTAAACATTTCCTGACCACCATGGCAGGTTTCTGTGTCTCTTGTTGCGTCTGGTTGACGCTGTGCTATACTATAACAGTAAGCGTAGAATACCCACCTATCATGCAGCCTCTCACTATAATGACACTGCACCCCAGATCATCTTTGTGTGTGTGTGTGTGTGTGTGTGTGTGTGTGTGTGTGTGTGTGTGTGTGTGTGTGTGTGCGTGTGTGTGTGTGTGTGTCTGTTTGTGTGTGTGTGTGTGTGTGTGTGTGTGTGTGCTCACGTGCGCGCGCGCGCGCGCGCACGCGCGCGTGTGTTTTGTGTGTGTGTGTGTGTGTGTGTGTGTGTGTGTGTGTGTGTGTTCTGTGTGTATGTGTGCATTCATGCCTGCGTGCACGTGCGCGTGCACGTGTGTGTGTGTGTGTGTGTGTGTGTGTGTGTGTGTGTGTGTGTGTGTGTGTGTGTGTGTATGTTTGTGCGTGCGTGCGCGCGAGCAGGTCCGTGCAGACAGACGGACAGAAATGCAGACGGACTGATGTGGAGGTGCAAAAGAGACGAACATGAAGGAGGCAAAAAAAAAAAAAAAAAAAAAAAAAAAAGCGGGCAGACCGTGAAAGGAACGATTCAGACCAGAATCCATTGGGTGATCGAGACAATCAGCAATCCGCTGGCTTTGGCACGAGAGTCGGGGCTGTTGCTGGTTAACTTGGGGTCAGAGAGCGTGGGAAGCAGGGGGCGGGGGAAGGGGGGGGGGGGGGGTGGTAGGAAAGAGGGGTGAAGACAGAGACAGAGAGAAAACTCAAAACTCAGAGAAAGAGAGAGAGAGAGAGAGAGAGAGAGAGAGAGAGAGAGAGAGAGAGAGAGAGGGGGGGGGGGTACAATGTCTTTTTTCATGCATAGAAGAAAAACAAAAGAAAAACTGCAAATTAGGTGTCTACACAACTAATCAAAATTAAGAAATGATTTCCATTTCCATCACTCATTTGCTTTTCTTGTATGTGTTCTAGTACAAAATCATTCTCACACAACAACCATTCCCTTCACATACACACACTTATCCATCCTGTCTTCCATCGATTTGCACGCACGCATTTGTATCCTTATCCTCCCTTCTCCGCATCCACATACATTCTCTGTACAGATGATTTATCAGGCTTGATATTATGAAAAACACTCACTTGAACCATCAAGCTTTAAGGTCAAATAAGTATTCTAAACAATAAAAATGAAATATAATTGATATCCCCTCAGTGTTTTGAACTTTTATTTATTCATAATTTTCTTCCGCGTGTCTACCGCTTCTGTTAGATATTTTGCCAGCATCTTTAACAATGTTCCATCATTTGTTTGCAAAATATTGTTAAGGTTTCGACTCTTGACTATGTTATGATCAAAGAGTTGATTTTTTTCTAATGTTCCCATAAGCAGGACAAATGAACAAAAAATGTAACTCATCTTCTCTAATTGCAATATCATTACATAATGGACATGAATCATCAACAGCATCATTATTTAGATACCATCTTTTATTAGCATTTAATCCTAGTGTTCTATTTCTAAATCTTGCAAGGATACCTCTTTGCCACCGATTAGATACTAGATGTAAATACTTTTCTGCCTCCAAGTTACTTTTGAAGGATAGGAACCAGGAATATCTATCATATTCTTCTAGCTGGCTGTGCCAGTTTTGTTATACGAGGAAATTAGTCTATCTTTGAATTCAGACATAAAAACGGTTTCATTTCCGACTGCCTGGCTCAACCACACTATTCCAAACCCATTCTCTGTCAGCACTTTCTTAACCTTAGAGGCCCAGTTAACATTTCCTAACTCACATTGTTGCAGCATCATGTCATAGGCTTGCCTGCTCAGTCTAGCTACTGGTAATCGTATTACTTTACACCAGTATCTAACACACTTTACAATACATATGATGTACAAAGGGTACCTTCCTGTTTCACCGTAAGCTATTTTATTGGACGAATGAATCGGAATATTCAGAAACCTTTTGATTGCATAAGTGTGCACTCTTTCTATTTTTAGATTTTCTTCAAGTCCCCATATTTCAGCACCATATGTAAGAATCGGTTCAATCTGGGTATCAAATAGCTTCCAAAATATGTGTGGATCAGTAGTATTTAATTTCTTCAACGTTTTCAAAATTTCTATCACTCCTTTTTTGCCTTTTCTACTTGTTTCACACCAACCTAAATTCCAACTTAGTTTTGTTGTAAAAAAATTCCTAAATATTTGTACGAATTGGTTACTTTAACCTCAGAATTACCATACCACCAAACTTCATTCTTAGCTAAATATCCACCTTTCCGAAACACAATAATGTTTATTTTATCAAGGTTTACTGTCAACTGTAGTTTATCAGCTTCCCGTTTCAAAACATTCAATTGGTTTTGCAATCCTATTGCTGTACTAGACAACAGAATTACATCATCGGCAAACAGCATCATAAAAATCTCCACAGCACCTGGAATAATCTGAATACCATGTTTACCATTTCTTGAGAGTTCTAAAGCAAGCTCATTGATATAAAAAAAAAAAAAGAGAACAACTATGGGCTTAAAAGGCAGCCTTGTTTGACTCCACGTGGGCAATTGAAAAAATCAGAATAAACACATTTCTCACGCACACATGCCAAGACCGAGTCGTACATTCCACGTAATGCCATATATAACTTTCCGTTGACTCCGTTTTTTCTAAGAACATTCCATAAGATATTTCTGTTTACAGAATCAAAAGCTTTTCTGAAATCAACAAAAGCGACATACAATTTTGTATTTTTAAACATGTATTTTTGTACAAGGGCGAACAACGTAAATATATGATCAGTTGTACTCTACCCAGATCTAAATCCTGCCTGCTCCTCCACGATTTTCTCTTCCCAGTCTGCCCAACGTTTTAATCTCACATTTAAAATGTGCGTGTAAACTTTGCTGACAACACTTGTCAGTGCTACACCTCGGTAGTTGTCAGGAGTGTTTACATCTCCCTTTTTGTGGATAGGAACGATGATTGATTTAGCCCATTCAACCGGAAATGACCCGCTCCGAAACAAGTTATTGAATATCAATACTAGAACATCAATTACTAAATTATTAGAACTCTTTAGCATCTCCCCTACAATTTTATCTGGCCCTGCACTCTTCCCACCCTTCAAATGTTTTATGCCGTCAATCACTTCTTGTCTAGTAATCGGTTCGTTGAATAAAGGTTCGTATGTTTCCGTCATTTCTGTTTCTAATTCTTGTCTTTGTACTCCATTACCTTCCGCTGTGTTACTAGAATGGTTAAAGACATTAAAGAAATGATTATACCATTGCTGAGATGTAATATCATTATTTATCGTTGTCTTTCTGTTCACCTGTCTTACTGCTGACTAGAAACGCTTTGGATCATTCGCTGACTCTTAATCTTTGTAATCTAATCTCATCAAATTCTTCCTTTTCTTTTCCCTCAGATTACTGTATTGTACTCTTTCTTTGACGTACTCACCTTTACGCTCTGTCTTATATGGCTCGGTTTGAACTCTCCTGTATCTCTGAAGCAGATTTTTTTAACCAGACGTTGTTTTTGTCGACATTCCATGTCAAACCAGTCATCACACTTTTTCCTTACGTTATAAACCTTTCTGACCATACACGCTGTGGCACCACACAAAGCATTCACAAAAAGTTCAATACATAAATCAATGTTATGGGAATTTTGAGTAATTCTTTCCATAATGTTTCTAAAAACGTTTGATTCTAATTCATTTTTAAACAAGTGTTCATTTTCATCAATCCATACAATCTTTTCTTCATTACTCTGCAGTGCTGACTTGTCTTTTTTGGTTTCGTTAAACCCATTCTTTAATTTCATTTCTACAGGCAAGTGCCATGAAAACAGTCTGTCCCCAACTTTCATATTGCAAGATCCCTTCAGCTCAGAAGAGACCAAAAAATAATCAATCACACTACACCCATGTGGGGAAATAAAAGTGAATTCCCCTTCTTTGTCATCAACACAACAACCATTCAATATAAAGAGATCAAACAAATAACACAAATCTAACAATGATTTCCCAAAACTGTTAATTGACTGGTCTTTTGAACAACGACTTTTATGAAATTCTAAATCATCGTCATCATCATCATCATCATCATCATTATCATCATTATCATCATCATCATTTTCATCACTCCACACCGGGTTAAGTGCCTGATAAATAAGCATGTTTTCCTGCCTTGATTGTTTGCATCCCGTTCTTGCATTGAGGTCTCCACATACCATGAGACAAACATCGTCATCACGTAATACCTCTGACAGAGCTTCTTCAAGAGCAACAACTCCGTCCTTTACCTGCATATGGTTGTATGCTGGACCTCCTTCTGGCACCACACAGCAACCCACATAAATAACATCTTTCCCAATGTTAAACAATCTACTATCCATCTTTAGTACAATAACATTACTGCAGTCGACCTTAATTTGTTTTACAAATGGTTCCAAATGTTTCTTAACCATCACTAACACTCCTCCAGAATTTCTCCCGTGCACTGTAAATTTTTTAGCTGGGGCAAAAAAATTTGTAAACTCTGGAAAAATGGTTTTATAATCAAAGCTTGCACCGAACAAAGGTTTCTGTCAGACAGACAACATCAAAGGAATTAATATAATTCATAAAAGAACATTCATGCAATTTGTTTAATAGATTTTCAACATTGTAATTCAAAAAAGTCAATTCCGAAGCTTGATGGTTCGCCTCATGCTATTTGGTCGTTGAACGTAAGGTTCTAGCACTGGCACTGGTGCTGGCACTGGTACTGCCTCTATGGCTGCCGCTGCTGTGAGGGGGAGACCTGACGCGAGACGCTGATCCCCGAAGATACCCGTGCATTCCCCTCTGTTGTGTTGTCACCCGCCGCGCGTTGCCACTAGTGCCGCTGTGCGAGGAGTTATTTTTAGCAGCAGGTGAAGAGGCTGCGCCGCTAGTTGGCTGCTGTTCCTGCGCTCGGTCACCCCGCTGACTGACGTCATTGACGTCAAACACGGAATCTCGTCTGTCATTGGCTGATGGTCTGCCGCCTGTGTTTACATTCTGCATGTGCGAATTGTTTACTTCAGACACCACAGATGTGGCTGTCACCTCAGCATAACTACGAGGATCGGGTCGTTTAGCACCAATAATAAATTTCCCTCGCACAAAATACGCTGACTTCCCCTCGTTCTTTGCTCTGGCCACAGTCTCCGTCTGTCTCCTCGTCAGATCGTTCGCTGCTCTGACACCAATCTTATCCAGTTCAGAACGAAGCTGACGATCTCTAATAATAAACATTTTGTCCCTCCAATGTGTGAATTTAACGATCATTGTTTGTGTCTGTCCTTCCCGTGGCTGTCCTACTCTGTGTGCTCTGGCAATGTGTTCCTGTGGTGTCCATGTCCTGGTCCTGTCCACAGAGTTCAGTGTGTCACACACTGTCCTGGCACACGTGTCGTAGTCCTCTCTGGGGTTTTGTTGTGGGAGGCCATAGATTCTTAAATTGTCTCTTCTAGAGAATCCCTCCAATCTGTCGATTTCTTCTGACATCTTTTCAAGTTCTCCCTTCAAATCACTAACCCTGCCCCCCTGCCCTGTCGTCTCTGTAAATAATTCATCCATGTCTCTTGTTAGTGATGAAACAGTATCTGAGAGTCGTTGATTGTCAGTCTCAAGTCTTTCACACCGTCCCTCTTCATCAGACAGACAGACAGACAGCTTCAGACACACACACACACACACACACACACCACACAACACACACCACACACACACACACACACACACACACACACACACACACATATATATATATATATATATATATATACATATATAGGTAAAAAAGAAAACCCAACGCTAAAAATGGCACTGCTCCCAGCAGCTGAAAGAGTCTGGACGATAAAACCATTACTGGATCAATATAAAATCAAGAAGTCGTCCACTCAGTGCCTCCCTTCTTTTATTTGTCATTCAAATTTTCGCCTTTTTCAAGGCTTCATCAGGAATCTGCATTATTGGAAAAAACACGAAACACCATCAGAATCCCAAAAGTAAAGACAAAATCAGTTTACATATGTCTATATCACACAAAAACAACACACACACACACACACACACACACACACACACACACACTGGACATATACATACATATATACACACATACATATATAAACACACACATACACACACATATACATACACATATGTACCCACATATACACACATATACCACTTCACTTAATTTAAAACATGATATCATAAAACATCATTACTAACCTAAAATACATGGGAAGCGAGGGGCTCAAAAGGAAATGCAACATGCGGAAAGAATGCAACAGTGGACAGGTGAAGCAAATAGGAGTGAGGACAAGGTAGAAGAAGAAGAGACAATGAGAGAGTGAGTGGGAGCAAGACAGAGGAAAAGGGGGGACAGACAGAGAGTGAGCAACAGAGAAAAGAGGGAGGGGGGGTGGGGAAGAAAGAAAGAGAAAGAGAGAAAAGGAGCGAGAGAAACAGAAAAGAACCACCGAGAGAGAGAGAGAGAGATAGAGAGAGAGAGAGAGGAGGAGAGAGAGAGAGAGAGAGAGAGAGAGAGAGAGAGAGAGAGAGAGAGAGAGAGAAAGCCAAAATAAGAATGAGGAAAACAAACACTCACATTATCCACTTTTCTCTTCAGTTGCCTGCACTCTTCACCAAAGGAAGAAGTGTACACAGGCAAAGTAAACATGGGCGATGAACAATACTGGTCCTGATCTCCAATTCACTCTTTAAAAAAAAAAAAAAAAAAAAAAAAACACACAAGGGGGGGGGGGGGGGGGGGGGAGGGGAAATGCAACGGCAACAGCGGTGCAGATGGGGGACAAAGAGCAAGAGAGAGAGAGAGAGAGAGTGGGAGAGAGAGGAAGAGGCGGAAAGAGATCGAGCGAGAGAAGGAGAGAGAGAGGGGGAGAGGGAGAGAGAGGACGACAGACAGACACACTGACGACAAACAGACAGAGAGAGAGAGAGAGAAACAAAGACAGAAAGAAAAAGGAGGGGAAAAGAGAGGGGGCAGAACGAGAGAGTGAGAGTATGAAAGCAAGAAAGAGAGAGAAAACCACAATAGAGAGACAAAAAAAAAAAAAAAAAAAAGGGGAAAGAGAGAGGGGGAGGGTGTGTGTGTGTGTGTGGGGGGGGGGGGGTGATTTGACAAACAGAAGACCAACAGATGACAGACAGACCAGCGGAGAAAGAAAAAAAAAAAAAAAAGGGGGGGGGGAACGAAAAGAGGGGGGATGATGGAGAAAGAGGGTAAGAAAAAAAGAGAGAGAGAGAGAGAGAGACAGACAGAGAGAGGGAGAGAGAGAGAGAGATATTGAGAGAGAAAATAAGAAAGATAAGAGAGAGAAAGAGAGAAAGAGAGAGAGAGAAAGAGAGAGAGAGAGAAGAGAAAGAGAGAGAGAGAGAGAGAGGAGTGTGTGTGTGTGTGTGTATGTGTGTGTGTGTGTGTGTGTGTGTGTGTGTGTGTGTGTGTGTGTGTGTGTGTGTGTGACGGAGAAAGAGAGAGATAGAGAGAGAGAGAAGAGAGAGAGAGAGAGAGAGAGAGGAGAGAGAGAGAGAGAGAGAGAGAGAGAAAGACAGAGAAAGAGAATAGGGGGGTGGGGGGGGGGAGTTATGAAAGGGTAAGATAAGAGGAGGGAGGAGGAGGCATTTCACCCACAGGTATAGGAAGGAGGCATTTCACACACAAGTATGTGCAGTAATGGTAATACACCCAGTGTTGTTGTTTTTCCTTCAGCACGAATACTCGATCCTTTTCTTGATGCAAGAATTTAAGTCTTTTCTGCGATTTAGTCCTACAAAAATAGTACCAAGATTGGCCTGCCAATATAATTCCCTTTGTAAAAGTTTAGTTTCTTCTTTCACTGTTTCAATGGGGCATATTGACAGAAACGGAATATCAGGGTCCTTTGGGTGGGGACATGAGTTTACATGGTGGGCAACCATACATTTGCTAGTTTTGGCGTGATTTGTATCACTTTTATGATTAGCCCATCTCAATTTCAAGTTCACCGTTGATCCTACGTACCACTGATCAGGATGAAGACTACATCTGATGACATATATTACGTTAGGTGTTGTACAAGTTAGATGTTGGTAAATTTTCCACCGCCGGCCATCCCATGGCGATTTCAGTTCATTTGAATCAGCTGCATGTCTACAGGTGTCACACTTTTTACTGCATTTGAAAAAACCAGAACATTGTTTGGGGCCATGTTGGACAAACTGTCTTGGGATTGTTGGTTTATATATTTCACCTAGATTGTCTAATCTTCTATTGGCAGCTATTATGGTTTTACGGGGGAAAAAGTCCTTATTGCTGGGGTTTGAATATAAAAGATGAAGGTTCTTCTTAATAATATTAAACTTGGATGGGGCTCGAGGGTCAAACTTGGTGACCCATGCAATCTTTTTATTCTCCTTTTTTCTGGGTTGGTGAAGGATCTTATTCCGTGACTTAGATGCTCCCTTTGTGAGATCTGCAAAAGCCTTGCTATACTGCCAGCCTGACAAGGTGAGATACTTTGCAGAAAGACAGAGACAGAGAGGAAAGAGAGAGAGAGAGAGAGAGGGGAGCAGAGAGAAAGAGAGAAATGAAGGGAGAGAGAGAGAGAGAGAGAGAGAGAGAGGAGAGAGAGAGAGAGAGAGAGAGAGAGAGAGAGAGAGAGAGATGCCAAACAAACCATAAGAGTGATGGTGGTGTTGTGATCTGGAAAACACACACACACACACACACACACACACACACACACACACACACACACCACACACACACTCAACACGTGTGTGTACATGTGCGCATATGTCTGTGTGTGTGGGTGGGCTGCCGTCACTCAGAACATCGTTTCACGTCACGACGGACCCGAAAAACGTAGGAAAGTTATGATGTTTTTTTTTTTTTTCTTGTTTTTTTTTTTAGTCGCGTCAGCAATATTGGCGGGAGACAACTGTTGCAAGTGAAACTAGAGTAATTTTGGGCATTGATTTCTTCCCTTTGACCGTGTTTCATGCTCAGTTAGACGGTTTCAGCGCATTTTTTTCCGAGTCACTGTTTGGCGCTATTTACAACTCGATTCTGACTTTTACAATTTTCAACTTTATTTTCATGCATTTATCTTCATTACAAGATCTGGCCATTGTATATGGATATTACTAAACTTCAAGCAAACATTTCTGAGTAGTTTTAGTGCTGTGGCAATGTGTGCTGCCCATGAACCTATCACATCACATCACACACACACACACACACACACGCCCGCGCGCACACACACACGCACGCATGCACGCGCGCACGCACGCACACAGTCACACACACAGACACAGACACACACACACACACACACACACACACACACACACACACACACACACACACACACTTGTAATATAGAAAACTCCGTACTGATTATACGAAGTTGTTCCTGTTGTCGTTTTTTGTTTTTGTTTTTGTTTTTTTGTCATTTATGATAATGAAGATAGCAGCATGATGATTATGATGGTGAAACTTACAGGCATTACGTGTCATCAAAGAGAAGCAAATTTCCCCACTTTAGAATCAGTTTTATTACCATTGCCAGAGCAGTTTACACGACAACACATTTATAGCTGGAGATTTTATTTAAAGACAAAATGCAAATTACCGAGACCTATAAGTTAGGTAATGCTGCTTACAGCCCAGCCGATCGGAAAGGGCCATATTAGTGCTGTCACTGCCTTCAAGTCAACTTACAAGTCATTATCAAAAAAAACAAACAACAAAAGAAAACATTCACATAACCCTTTAAAACACACTTTAAAAGCACACCGGAAATTTCAATGAAAATCTTTCTTCAGTAAACTCTGTAAGATCAGATGAAAAATGTGAATCTCTTTCAGAAATTCAAAGATCACATCAGTTGGGACATCTCTGAACAAGGTTTTTATGGAGTCTGCTGTAAGGTGTTGTCTCACATCATGCAAGTCCCAACACTCTAAAAGAATGTTTTACTGTGAGTGGTACATGAGACGGAATACTTCTTCACTCTTTAAAAAGAACGAATGAGTTAAAAACGAATGGCCAGTGTGGATCCAGCTGAAAACCGTTTCTTCCTTGCGACCACCAGAGGTAGATGAGAGGAACTCTTTTAGGTTTGGATGAATCTGGAAAAGTTTGTTATCCGCCTGTGTTTTCTACTGGTACTTCTATCAAAACAGTATGGTTTACAGCAGAGTGCTAGAGACGCTCTTTTTTTTTCAATGGAAAATGAGAGGTATCATCTTACGTACAGGAAAAAAGTCAATTCCACAAGGATGTAGCTGAAAATGCAAACCTATTGTTAACCTGTGATCCCACTGGGTGGTAGAATGCAGTGGTAGGGGCCATGTGGATAGGAAGCTCTGACAAGGACAGGGAGAAAGGGGAGACACCACACGCCCTTCACTATGGTCCAGGAGGCCCTGACAGAGAAAAAAAAGGGGAGACACCACACGCCCTTCACTATGGTCCAGGAGGCTCTGACTGGGAGAAAGGGGAGACACCACACGCCCTTCACTATGGTCCAGGAGGCTCTGACAGGGAGAAAGGGGAGACACCACACGCCCTTCACTATGGTCCGGGAGGTCCTGACAAGGACAGGGAGAAAGGGGAGACACCACACGCCCTTCACTATGGTCCAGGAGGCCCTGACAAGGAGAAAGGGGAGACACCACACGCCCTTCACTATGGTCCGGGAGGCCCTGACAGGGAGAAAGGGGAGACACCACACGCCCTTCACTATGGTCCGGGAGGTCCTGACAAGGACAGGGAGAAAGGGGAGACACCACACGCCCTTCGCTATGGTCCGGGAGGCCCTGACAAGTTCTAGTTTCAGTTTCATCAAAGAGGCGTCACTGTGTGCGGACTAGTTCATATATGCTACACCACATCCGCTACGTTTGGAGACCACACTGCGCGTGATTTAAAGCTGATGGATAAACGAATTCATGACTAAGATGAGAATGGAAATCCACACCTTGCTAAACATTTCCTGACCACCATGGCAGGTTTCTGTGTCTCTTGTTGCGTCTGGTTGACGCTGTGCTATACTATAACAGTAAGCGTAGAATACCCACCTATCATGCAGCCTCTCACTATAATGACACTGCACCCCAGATCATCTTTGTGTGTGTGTGTGTGTGTGTGTGTGTGTGTGTGTGTGTGTGTGTGTGTGTGTGTGTGGCGCGTGTGTGTGTGTGTCTGTTTGTGTGTGTGTGTGTGTGTGTGTGTGTGTGCTCACGTGCGCGCGCGCGCGCGCGCACGCGCGCGTGTGTTTGTGTGTGTGTGTGTGTGTGTGTGTGTGTGTGTGGTGTGTTCTGTGTGTATGTGTGCATTCATGCCTGCGTGCACGTGCGCGTGCACGTGTGTGTGTGTGTGTGTGTGTGTGTGTGTGTGTGTGTGTGTGTGTGTGTGTGTGTGTGTATGTTTGTGCGTGCGTGCGCGCGAGCAGGTCCGTGCAGACAGACGGACAGAAATGCAGACGGACTGATGTGGAGGTGCAAAAGAGACGAACATGAAGGAGGCAAAAAAAAAAAAAAAAAAAAAAAAAAGCGGGCAGACCGTGAAAGGAACGATTCAGACCAGAATCCATTGGGTGATCGAGACAATCAGCAATCCGCTGGCTTTGGCACGAGAGTCGGGGCTGTTGCTGGTTAACTTGGGGTCAGAGAGCGTGGGAAGCAGGGGGCGGGGGAAGGGGGGGGGGGGGTGGTAGGAAAGAGGGGTGAAGACAGAGACAGAGAGAAAACTCAAAACTCAGAGAAAGAGAGAGAGAGAGAGAGAGAGAGAGAGAGAGGAGAGAGAGAGAGAGAGGGGGGGGGGGGGGTACAATGTCTTTTTTCATGCATAGAAGAAAAACAAAAGAAAAACTGCAAATTAGGTGTCTACACAACTAATCAAAATTAAGAAATGATTTCCATTTCCATCACTCATTTGCTTTTCTTGTATGTGTTCTAGTACAAAATCATTCTCACACAACAACCATTCCCTTCACATACACACACTTATCCATCCTGTCTTCCATCGATTTGCACGCACGCATTTGTATCCTTATCCTCCCTTCTCCGCATCCACATACATTCTCTGTACAGATGATTTATCAGGCTTGATATTATGAAAAACACTCACTTGAACCATCAAGCTTTAAGGTCAAATAAGTATTCTAAACAATAAAAATGAAATATAATTGATATCCCCTCAGTGTTTTGAACTTTTATTTATTCATAATTTTCTTCCGCGTGTCTACCGCTTCTGTTAGATATTTTGCCAGCATCTTTAACAATGTTCCATCATTTGTTTGCAAAATATTGTTAAGGTTTCGACTCTTGACTATGTTATGATCAAAGAGTTGATTTTTTTCTAATGTTCCCATAAGCAGGACAAATGAACAAAAAATGTAACTCATCTTCTCTAATTGCAATATCATTACATAATGGACATGAATCATCAACAGCATCATTATTTAGATACCATCTTTTATTAGCATTTAATCCTAGTGTTCTATTTCTAAATCTTGCAAGGATACCTCTTTGCCACCGATTAGATACTAGATGTAAATACTTTTCTGCCTCCAAGTTACTTTTGAAGGATAGGAACCAGGAATATCTATCATATTCTTCTAGCTGGCTGTGCCAGTTTTGTTATACGAGGAAATTAGTCTATCTTTGAATTCAGACATAAAAACGGTTTCATTTCCGACTGCCTGGCTCAACCACACTATTCCAAACCCATTCTCTGTCAGCACTTTCTTAACCTTAGAGGCCCAGTTAACATTTCCTAACTCACATTGTTGCAGCATCATGTCATAGGCTTGCCTGCTCAGTCTAGCTACTGGTAATCGTATTACTTTACACCAGTATCTAACACACTTTACAATACATATGATGTACAAAGGGTACCTTCCTGTTTCACCGTAAGCTATTTTATTGGACGAATGAATCGGAATATTCAGAAACCTTTTGATTGCATAAGTGTGCACTCTTTCTATTTTTAGATTTTCTTCAAGTCCCCATATTTCAGCACCATATGTAAGAATCGGTTCAATCTGGGTATCAAATAGCTTCCAAAATATGTGTGGATCAGTAGTATTTAATTTCTTCAACGTTTTCAAAATTTCTATCACTCCTTTTTTGCCTTTTCTACTTGTTTCACACCAACCTAAATTCCAACTTAGTTTTGTTGTAAAAAAATTCCTAAATATTTGTACGAATTGGTTACTTTAACCTCAGAATTACCATACCACCAAACTTCATTCTTAGCTAAATATCCACCTTTCCGAAACACAATAATGTTTATTTTATCAAGGTTTACTGTCAACTGTAGTTTATCAGCTTCCCGTTTCAAAACATTCAATTGGTTTTGCAATCCTATTGCTGTACTAGACAACAGAATTACATCATCGGCAAACAGCATCATAAAAATCTCCACAGCACCTGGAATAATCTGAATACCATGTTTACCATTTCTTGAGAGTTCTAAAGCAAGCTCATTGATATAAAAAAAAAAAAAGAGAACAACTATGGGCTTAAAAGGCAGCCTTGTTTGACTCCACGTGGGCAATTGAAAAAATCAGAATAAACACATTTCTCACGCACACATGCCAAGACCGAGTCGTACATTCCACGTAATGCCATATATAACTTTCCGTTGACTCCGTTTTTTCTAAGAACATTCCATAAGATATTTCTGTTTACAGAATCAAAAGCTTTTCTGAAATCAACAAAAGCGACATACAATTTTGTATTTTTAAACATGTATTTTTGTACAAGGGCGAACAACGTAAATATATGATCAGTTGTACTCTACCCAGATCTAAATCCTGCCTGCTCCTCCACGATTTTCTCTTCCAGTCTGCCCAACGTTTTAATCTCACATTTAAAATGTGCGTGTAAACTTTGCTGACAACACTTGTCAGTGCTACACCTCGGTAGTTGTCAGGAGTGTTTACATCTCCCTTTTTGTGGATAGGAACGATGATTGATTTAGCCCATTCAACCGGAAATGACCCGCTCCGAAACAAGTTATTGAATATCAATACTAGAACATCAATTACTAAATTATTAGAACTCTTTAGCATCTCCCCTACAATTTTATCTGGCCCTGCACTCTTCCCACCCTTCAAATGTTTTATGCCGTCAATCACTTCTTGTCTAGTAATCGGTTCGTTGAATAAAGGTTCGTATGTTTCCGTCA
>CM065728.1:369137-376637 GCA_033310375.1 Conus canariensis | reverse complement strand
TTACTGCATTTGAAAAAACCAGAACATTGTTTGGGGCCATGTTGGACAAACTGTCTTGGGATTGTTGGTTTATATATTTCACCTAGATTGTCTAATCTTCTATTGGCAGCTATTATGGTTTTACGGGGGAAAAAGTCCTTATTGCTGGGGTTTGAATATAAAAGATGAAGGTTCTTCTTAATAATATTAAACTTGGATGGGGCTCGAGGGTCAAACTTGGTGACCCATGCAATCTTTTTATTCTCCTTTTTTCTGGGTTGGTGAAGGATCTTATTCCGTGACTTAGATGCTCCCTTTGTGAGATCTGCAAAAGCCTTGCTATACTGCCAGCCTGACAAGGTGAGATACTTTGCAGAAAGACAGAGACAGAGAGGAAAAAGAGAGAGAGAGAGAGAGAGGGGAGCAGAGAGAAAGAGAGAAATGAAGGGAGAGAGAGAGAGAGAGAGAGAGAGAGAGAGAGAGAGAGAGAGAGAGAGAGAGAGAGAGAGAGAGATGCCAAACAAACCATAAGAGTGATGGTGGTGTTGTGATCTGGAAAACACACACACACACACACACACACACACACACACACACACACACACACACTCAACACGTGTGTGTACATGTGCGCATATGTCTGTGTGTGTGGGTGGGCTGCCGTCACTCAGAACATCGTTTCACGTCACGACGGACCCGAAAAACGTAGGAAAGTTATGATGTTTTTTTTTTTTCTTGTTTTTTTTTTTAGTCGCGTCAGCAATATTGGCGGGAGACAACTGTTGCAAGTGAAACTAGAGTAATTTTGGGCATTGATTTCTTCCCTTTGACCGTGTTTCATGCTCAGTTAGACGGTTTCAGCGCATTTTTTTCCGAGTCACTGTTTGGCGCTATTTACAACTCGATTCTGACTTTTACAATTTTCAACTTTATTTTCATGCATTTATCTTCATTACAAGATCTGGCCATTGTATATGGATATTACTAAACTTCAAGCAAACATTTCTGAGTAGTTTTAGTGCTGTGGCAATGTGTGCTGCCCATGAACCTATCACATCACATCACACACACACACACACACACACGCCCGCGCGCGCACACACACGCACGCATGCACGCGCGCACGCACGCACACAGTCACACACACAGACACAGACACACACACACACACACACACACACACACACTTGTAATATAGAAAACTCCGTACTGATTATACGAAGTTGTTCCTGTTGTCGTTTTTTGTTTTTGTTTTTGTTTTTTTGTCATTTATGATAATGAAGATAGCAGCATGATGATTATGATGGTGAAACTTACAGGCATTACGTGTCATCAAAGAGAAGCAAATTTCCCCACTTTAGAATCAGTTTTATTACCATTGCCAGAGCAGTTTACACGACAACACATTTATAGCTGGAGATTTTATTTAAAGACAAAATGCAAATTACCGAGACCTATAAGTTAGGTAATGCTGCTTACAGCCCAGCCGATCGGAAAGGGCCATATTAGTGCTGTCACTGCCTTCAAGTCAACTTACAAGTCATTATCAAAAAAAACAAACAACAAAAGAAAACATTCAATAACCCTTTAAAACACACTTTAAAAGCACACCGGAAATTTCAATGAAAATCTTTCTTCAGTAAACTCTGTAAGATCAGATGAAAAATGTGAGTCTCTTTCAGAAATTCAAAGATCACATCAGTTGGGACATCTCTGAACAAGGTTTTTATGGAGTCTGCTGTAAGGTGTTGTCTCACATCATGCAAGTCCCAACACTCTAAAAGAATGTTTTACTGTGAGTGGTACATGAGACGGAATACTTCTTCACTCTTTAAAAAGAACGAATGAGTTAAAAACGAATGGCCAGTGTGGATCCAGCTGAAAACCGTTTCTTCCTTGCGACCACCAGAGGTAGATGAGAGGAACTCTTTTAGGTTTGGATGAATCTGGAAAAGTTTGTTATCCGCCTGTGTTTTCTACTGGTACTTCTATCAAAACAGTATGGTTTACAGCAGAGTGCTAGAGACGCTCTTTTTTTTTCAATGGAAAATGAGAGGTATCATCTTACGTACAGGAAAAAAGTCAATTCCACAAGGATGTAGCTGAAAATGCAAACCTATTGTTAACCTGTGATCCCACTGGGTGGTAGAATGCAGTGGTAGGGGCCATGTGGATAGGAAGCTCTGACAAGGACAGGGAGAAAGGGGAGACACCACACGCCCTTCACTATGGTCCAGGAGGCCCTGACAGAGAAAAAAAAGGGGAGACACCACACGCCCTTCACTATGGTCCAGGAGGCTCTGACTGGGAGAAAGGGGAGACACCACACGCCCTTCACTATGGTCCAGGAGGCTCTGACAGGGAGAAAGGGGAGACACCACACGCCCTTCACTATGGTCCGGGAGGTCCTGACAAGGACAGGGAGAAAGGGGAGACACCACACGCCCTTCACTATGGTCCAGGAGGCCCTGACAAGGAGAAAGGGGAGACACCACACGCCCTTCACTATGGTCCGGGAGGCCCTGACAGGGAGAAAGGGGAGACACCACACGCCCTTCACTATGGTCCGGGAGGTCCTGACAAGGACAGGGAGAAAGGGGAGACACCACACGCCCTTCGCTATGGTCCGGGAGGCCCTGACAAGTTCTAGTTTCAGTTTCATCAAAGAGGCGTCACTGTGTGCGGACTAGTTCATATATGCTACACCACATCCGCTACGTTTGGAGACCACACTGCGCGTGATTTAAAGCTGATGGATAAACGAATTCATGACTAAGATGAGAATGGAAATCCACACCTTGCTAAACATTTCCTGACCACCATGGCAGGTTTCTGTGTCTCTTGTTGCGTCTGGTTGACGCTGTGCTATACTATAACAGTAAGCGTAGAATACCCACCTATCATGCAGCCTCTCACTATAATGACACTGCACCCCAGATCATCTTTGTGTGTGTGTGTGTGTGTGTGTGTGTGTGTGTGTGTGTGTGTGTGTGTGCGCGTGTGTGTGTGTGTTGTTTGTGTGTGTGTGTGTGGGGTGTGTGTGTTCTGTGTGTATGTGTGCATTCATGCCTGCGTGCACGTGCGCGTGCACGTGTGTGTGTGTGTGTGTGTGTGTGTGTGTGTGTGTGTGTGTGTGTGTGTGTGCGCGTGTGTGTGTGTGTCTGTTTGTTTGTGTGTGTGTGTGTGTGTGTGTGTGTGTGTGTGTTCACGTGCGCGCGCGCGCGCGCGCACGCGCGCGTGTGTTTGTGTGTGTGTGTGTGTGTTCTGTGTGTATGTGTGCATTCATGCCTGCGTGCACGTGCGCGTGCACGTGTGTGTGTGTGTGTGTGTGTGTGTGTGTGTGTGTGTGTGTGTGTGTGTGTGTGTGTGTGTGTTTGTGCGTGCGTGCGCGCGAGCAGGTCCGTGCAGACAGACGGACAGAAATGCAGACGGACTGATGTGGAGGTGCAAAAGAGACGAACATGAAGGAGGCAAAAAAAAAAAAAAAAAAAAAAAAAAGCGGGCAGACCGTGAAAGGAACGATTCAGACCAGAATCCATTGGGTGATCGAGACAATCAGCAATCCGCTGGCTTTGGCACGAGAGTCGGGGCTGTTGCTGGTTAACTTGGGGTCAGAGAGCGTGGGAAGCAGGGGGCGGGGGAAGGGGGGGGGGGTGGTAGGAAAGAGGGGTGAAGACAGAGACAGAGAGAAAACTCAAAACTCAGAGAAAGAGAGAGAGAGAGAGAGAGAGAGAGAGAGAGAGAGGGGGGGGGGGGGTACAATGTCTTTTTTCATGCATAGAAGAAAAACAAAAGAAAAACTGCAAATTAGGTGTCTACACAACTAATCAAAATTAAGAAATGATTTCCATTTCCATCACTCATTTGCTTTTCTTGTATGTGTTCTAGTACAAAATCATTCTCACACAACAACCATTCCCTTCACATACACACACTTATCCATCCTGTCTTCCATCGATTTGCACGCACGCATTTGTATCCTTATCCTCCCTTCTCCGCATCCACATACATTCTCTGTACAGATGATTTATCAGGCTTGATATTATGAAAAACACTCACTTGAACCATCAAGCTTTAAGGTCAAATAAGTATTCTAAACAATAAAAATGAAATATAATTGATATCCCCTCAGTGTTTTGAACTTTTATTTATTCATAATTTTCTTCCGCGTGTCTACCGCTTCTGTTAGATATTTTGCCAGCATCTTTAACAATGTTCCATCATTTGTTTGCAAAATATTGTTAAGGTTTCGACTCTTGACTATGTTATGATCAAAGAGTTGATTTTTTTCTAATGTTCCCATAAGCAGGACAAATGAACAAAAAATGTAACTCATCTTCTCTAATTGCAATATCATTACATAATGGACATGAATCATCAACAGCATCATTATTTAGATACCATCTTTTATTAGCATTTAATCCTAGTGTTCTATTTCTAAATCTTGCAAGGATACCTCTTTGCCACCGATTAGATACTAGATGTAAATACTTTTCTGCCTCCAAGTTACTTTTGAAGGATAGGAACCAGGAATATCTATCATATTCTTCTAGCTGGCTGTGCCAGTTTTGTTATACGAGGAAATTAGTCTATCTTTGAATTCAGACATAAAAACGGTTTCATTTCCGACTGCCTGGCTCAACCACACTATTCCAAACCCATTCTCTGTCAGCACTTTCTTAACCTTAGAGGCCCAGTTAACATTTCCTAACTCACATTGTTGCAGCATCATGTCATAGGCTTGCCTGCTCAGTCTAGCTACTGGTAATCGTATTACTTTACACCAGTATCTAACACACTTTACAATACATATGATGTACAAAGGGTACCTTCCTGTTTCACCGTAAGCTATTTTATTGGACGAATGAATCGGAATATTCAGAAACCTTTTGATTGCATAAGTGTGCACTCTTTCTATTTTTAGATTTTCTTCAAGTCCCCATATTTCAGCACCATATGTAAGAATCGGTTCAATCTGGGTATCAAATAGCTTCCAAAATATGTGTGGATCAGTAGTATTTAATTTCTTCAACGTTTTCAAAATTTCTATCACTCCTTTTTTGCCTTTTCTACTTGTTTCACACCAACCTAAATTCCAACTTAGTTTTGTTGTAAAAAAATTCCTAAATATTTGTACGAATTGGTTACTTTAACCTCAGAATTACCATACCACCAAACTTCATTCTTAGCTAAATATCCACCTTTCCGAAACACAATAATGTTTTTTTTATCAAGGTTTACTGTCAACTGTAGTTTATCAGCTTCCCGTTTCAAAACATTCAATTGGTTTTGCAATCCTATTGCTGTACTAGACAACAGAATTACATCATCGGCAAACAGCATCATAAAAATCTCCACAGCACCTGGAATAATCTGAATACCATGTTTACCATTTCTTGAGAGTTCTAAAGCAAGCTCATTGATATAAAAAAAAAAAAAAGAGAACAACTATGGGCTTAAAAGGCAGCCTTGTTTGACTCCACGTGGGCAATTGAAAAAATCAGAATAAACACATTTCTCACGCACACATGCCAAGACCGAGTCGTACATTCCACGTAATGCTATATATAACTTTCCGTTGACTCCGTTTTTTCTAAGAACATTCCATAAGTGGTATATGTGTGTATATGTGGGTACATATGTGTATGTATATGTGTGTGTATGTGTGTGTTTATATATGTATGTGTGTATATATGTATGTATATGTCCATGTGTGTGTGTGTGTGTGTGTGTGTGTGTGTGTGTTTGTGTGATATAGACATATGTAAACTGATTTTGTCTTTACTTTTGGGATTCTGATGGTGTTTCGTGTTTTTTCCAATAATGCAGATTCCTGATGAAGCCTTGAAAAAGGCGAAAATTTGAATGACAAATAAAAGAAGGGAGGCACTGAGTGGACGACTTCTTGATTTTATATATATATATATATATATATATATATATATATATATATATATAAACAAGCGTTAAGAGGAATATTAAAATTATCTGCAAAATTGTTTCTCGCGCTTGGCTATCGTCAGGATGGAGTTTGGGTTGCCCACCGCCGGTGTTATATAGCGTGTCGGGCCCGGTTGCAGCTGTTTTTACGTGCGTGTTGGTTGCACGTGTTTTTTTTTTTTTTTTTTGGGGGGGGGGGGGGGGTTCAGGTTGTTGTACGGGGTGTGTTCACTAGCAACGATTTCCATTTGTGCCTGCAGTTGTTTACTATTTCTGTTTTAGTATTAAGAGTTGCTAAGTGTGGTTTACATAGTATTAGCCATTTTTCAGTTAGGCATAGGTTGCATCTTCTTGAAATATTGCTGTATGGTGATGCCCTTTTATGATTTTCCAGGATATGTTATAGTTTATTTTTACGTCTTTAAGTTTCCAAAAGTATTTGCTCAATTCAGTTTGGTTTTTGTATTTTTCTTTGTTGAATGACTGTTTGTGGTTTGCATATCTGGTTTTGAAGTGGTTTTCAGTTATCCCTATGTATGTTTCTTTTTCATTTTCTGATGTCACGGTAGCCTGGTATACAATATTGTTGTGAAGACATTTATTGCTTAGTAGACACTGCTCTTTTTTGGTGCAATTGCAAGATTTCCTTTCTTCACCCTTCTTTGCTGTGTTGGTTTTCATTTTGTTGGATGCATCCATTAGGTTTTTGAGGTTGGGCATACATGAGTACGATAGTTTGACAGTGTTTTTGTTAAATATTTTGGACAGTTTGTGTTCTTTTGGAAATGAAGTTGTTAAGATTTTGAAGAATTCTTTCCCTATGTTTGTTTTGAGTTTCCCGTCGTATGGGGGTTGTACCATATGATTTTTCTTTTTCTATTTTTTTTTTTGTTTTTATTTGTGTTGTTATCTGGGTTGTATTGTAGTTTGTAATTGTATCCACTTCTTTGTAGTGCCTCCTGGTATTCTACTGCTGCATTGTTGAACACTCTCTCACTGCATGACAGGTTTGATAGTCTCTTGTTTATGCCGTGGGGTATGGTCTTTAATACAGATGGTGGATGGTTACTTTTGATGTGTACATAAAGAGGTTTGTCGTTGGGTTTCTTGTATGGTTTATATACGTGGTTATTGAGATCCAGTGTTATGTCTAAGTAGTTCACTACCTTTTGTTTGCTTCAATGGTAATTTTTAAGTTGTGATTTTGGAAGATTTTGCATAGTTCTTTTTTCTTATTTTCAATGGTTCTTGGGTTGTTGGTTAGTGCAGCAAGACCATCATCTCTGTGTAGTCCGACTTGCTTTCCGAGTTTTTTTCTTGATGCTGGATAGCATGAATAGCCCGACCAGTTCGCATGTTTCTGCACCATCATATGATCCCATGGTTACGTCAAATGTTAAGTTTCTGTTCGTTTTCTTGATCCAGGTTTCATTTTTGCTGTGCAGTAATGTTTTCTTGGCGTGGAGAATGATTTCCATTTCTGATCCTGTTATGTATGTGTGGTTACTGGCAAACTTCAGTGCTTTGTTGAGTAGTTCCTCATCTATAAAAGTCTACTATGTCAAATGTAGAGAATGTCAA
>CM065728.1:354137-364137 GCA_033310375.1 Conus canariensis | reverse complement strand
CTCTGTGTGTGTGTGTGTGTGTGTGTGTGTGTGTGTGTGTGTGTGTGTGTGTGTGTGTCTGTCTCTCTCCCTTGAATGCGCGTGTGCGCGCCAGCAAATTAACTGTGAGAGGCAAAAGAAGAAACAGTCAAAATGAACAGCAGGCAGGCTGAAGTAGACAGAGACCGAATCTGAGAGAGGTAGACACGCATAGAAAACAAGAGAGAAAGAAACAACAAGCAGACAAACCCACACACGGACAAACAAACAGACAGACAATGCACAAGACAAAGAAGCCACCCTGAAGACGCCAATGACCAAAGGGACATAATAAGATGCCGTCTCCTTCCCTACAGTCCTACTTCCTTTCTTTCTTCCTTCTTTTCTCCCTTTCAGTCCTTCTTTTTGCTATCTTTCCTACAGTCCTGCCTTTCTTCCTTCCTTCTTTTCTCCCTTTCAGTCCTTCTTTTTACTGTCTTTCCTACAGTCCTGCCTTTCTTCCTTCCTTCTTTTCTCCCTTTCAGTCCTTCTTTTTACTATCTTTCCTACAGTCCTGCCTTTCTTCCTTCCTTCTTTTCTCCCTTTCAGTCCTTCTTTTTACTGTCTTTCCTACAGTCCTGCCTTTCTTCCTTCCTTCTTTTCTCCCTTTCAGTCCTTCTTTTTACTGTCTTTCCTACAGTCCTGCCTCTCTTTCTTCCTGATACTGTCCCACCTTTCTTCCTTCCTTCCTTCCATAAGTTCTACTTCCTTCCTTCCTTCCTTCCTTTCTTCCTTCCTTCCTTTCTTCCTTCCATCAGTCCTACTTCCTTCCTTCCATTCTTCAGTTCTGCTGTGTTAGCTTCCTTCTTTCAATCCTTCTTTCTTCAATTCCTTCACTCCTTCAGTGTTTTCCTCACTTCCCTCAACCTTACTTCTCTCCCTCCCTCTCTCCGTTCGTTGGTTGGTTCGTTCGTTCCTTCCCGCCTTCCCTCCCTTCCTTCCGTAATAATTTTGTTCCTATCCTCTTCAGTCTGAATTTACTTGTTTCCGTGAATCGTTTTTTTCCCCTTTCTTTTGCAGTCCAGCTTTCCTTCCAAAGTTTTTTCATTCTTTTTTTCCTTTTTTTCGTTCTTTTCTTTCTTCCTTCCTTCGCTTCTTCAGACCCACATTTCTCCGTACAATCTTTTTTTTTTCTTTTTTTTCTTCCTTCAGTTCTGCTTTTCTTCTTTAAGTCCTGCTTTTCTTTAGTCCTTCATGTCTTCAGTCAGCCCTACTGTCCTTTCTGTTTTTCTTTTGTTTTAGTCATACTTTCTTTCCTTTCTTCTTTCTCTCTTTCCTTCCTTCTTACGGCTTTGCTTTGTTTTCTTCCTTCCTTCTTTAAGTTCATCTTTTCTTCTCTTCTTCTTCCTTCGATCCTTCTTTCAGTCCAACTTTTCTACCTTTTTCTTTCTTTCTGTTCAACATACCTTCATTCCTTTTCTGTTTCAGTCTCACTTTTCTCTCTTCCTTCCTTTGTTTAATTCAACCTTTCGTCCTTTCTCTCGTCCTCTCCTTTGTCTTGAAGTCATTTTTCCCCATGTACTGCATCGCCCACAATCTTTTCTTTCATGCTGTTTCTTGCTCTCTTTGCCACTCTCGTTCTTTTATTCATCCCTTCTCACTTTCGTATTTCTGTGTTCTGTTGTTTTCCTTTCTCATTTCCTTCTGTCCTTCCTTCAGCCCTGTCCTCTTTTCTTGTTTGTTTTTTTCCTCTTCCATTCTTTCCCTTATTTCTGTTCCTACCTTACTACCTGTACCATCTCCTTCCTTCCTTCCTTCCCTCCTTCCTTTCTTGGTCCTTTCCTGTATTCTTTTCTTCTCCTCCATCTAATTTATTCCTTCTATTTCACCTTCCTTTTTTTCATTTTTAGCTTTTGCTCCAATACTACTTATTCTCTTTCCTTGACTGCTTGCCCGTATGATGCTATCAGTTCGCATAATGTCAACTCGCATAATTCTCAAATCGGATTATGCGAATATGCATACATCATTTTAACATGAACCAAAGCTTCACCGGTCCCAACCCCCACCCCACCACCCCCAGCGCTCTCCCCCCCCTCTCTCTCTCTCTCTGTCTCTCTCTCTCACACACACACACACACACACACACACACACACACACACACCACACACACACTCGCTCACACACACACACATACATGCGCGCGCACGCACGCACGCACGCACACATGCACACACTTCTCTCTTTCTTCCTCTCTCTCTTACACATTACTCTCTCTCTCTCTCTCTCTCTCTCTCTCTCTCTCTCTCTGTCTGTCTGTCTGTCTGTCTCTGTCTGTCTCTGTCTCTGTCTCTCTCTCTCTCTCTCTCTCTCTCTCTCTCTTCACTGAAGTCAAGACCAGCCATCTTTTGAATTCTTCCTATCGCTAAGCTTATCCATCATTTTCCCATTGCGTCGGATCGTCAATGTGGTGTGTGTGTGTGTGTGTGTGTGTGTGTGTGTGTGTGTGTGTGTGTGTGTGTGTGTGTGTGTGTGTGTTTGCATGTACGCACGAATGTGTGTGAAATCTCCGTCTCTCTGTCTGTCTGTCTGTCTGTCTGTCTGTCTGTCTGTCTGTCTGTCTCTCTCTCTCTCTCTCTCTCTCTCTCTCTCTCTCTCTCTCCCTCCCTCATCATTTGATTGAGTGGATGGTCGAGTCAGTCTTACAATTTATGTTGTTTGTTTGTTGTTGTTGTTGTTTTTAACGTTACTGTATTACTCCGGTGTGCGAGGACAAATGAAGATGCGATTTTATTTCTTTTCGTTAATCTTTGATTTGATACACACAGGCAATAAATGTGCACTATTTGTTTACAAGGAAAGGAAAAGAGGTAAATGTTGTTGTTCTGTTACCCCCTCCCCCCTAGTCAAAAGACCTCTTTGGTAATGACAATCAAATATCAAAGTGTCAAAGTCACCCTCTCTCTCTCTCTCTCTCTCTCTCTCTCTCTCTCTCTCTCTGAAAAGACAGACGATGATTACAGGAACCAAAGGAAAAAAAGAGAGAAAATGACCAAGGCTGAAAGAATGCCAAACACTAATCACAGCAAAAGGAAAGACAAAAACAAACAAACAAACAAAAGCAACAGCAAAGAGATAACGTCAAAGCAGAAAGAAAACCACTGATCATAGCACACAAAAAAAAAGAAATGGAGGAAAAAAAACAGAAAGAAACACAGATCTTATAAAGAACGATCGCAGCAGCAAACAACATGGAGATACCGACAGGCAGAAAGAAGGAAGGAAGGAAAGGAATGAAAGCAGGGTAGTTGAGATGATGGTCCACACTGCTATATTCGGCATGGTGGGGAGGAGGGGTGGAGTAGTGGTCTGGCACTGTGCATGATGGAACTCTTGTAGTCTCTCTCGCACCACCTGCAAGGCTGGCTGAATCCGAACAACTGAAGTGTCATTTATCACCTTTAGCTGCAGCATCGCACAGAGAATACGAATACGAATACGAATATTTTTATTGAGGGTAAAATGGATAAGCTTACAGTTTTTTTTACACCATGCCCTCAAGAACAAGAACAGTAACAAACGATATCAAAATAAACATATACATAATACACGAAAAGGAAACAATGAACAAACTTATAACGACGAAACATGATTAACATAAATATTACCTAGTAACAAGGGTTAGGTCACAATTTAGGAATCATGTACATTCGGAAAAAAAAGAAGGAACGAAAATAAGCATGTGCGCACGCCTACGGGCTCAAACACACACACACACACACACGCGCGCGCGCGCGCGCGCGCACAAGCGTGTGCATGCATTTCCGCATACATATCACTTCAAATGCTCGCCTCCTCCACACAAACACCATCGTATACCACCAAACACTTACAGTATAAGTACATCGTCAATACAAGTCACATGAAAATGCATAAGAGGACCCATCAAGTTGAGGCTGTTGTATATTATGTTATTCAACATGTTTAGACTTGACACTGTTCTATCAAATGTGCGTGGTATGCCTTCCTAAATGACAAAACGCTTGATTTGCATTTAATGTGGTCATGCATATCATTCCATAATTTGCTTCCAGAATAAATGAGAGAAGACATAAAATGATTAGTTCTTGGGAGAGGAATGCGGATATTACGTTTGTTACGAGCATTATTGATGGGAAATTTGTTGTTGAGATAAGCATGCGTTAAATTGTTCACAATTTTAAACATGAAAACAGCTTTGTTGAGAGAAAGAGAGAGGAGAGAGAGAGAGAGAGAGAGAGAGAGAGAGAGAGAGACAGACAGACAGACAGACAGACAGACAGACAGACAGACGGACGGACAGACAGACAGAAACAGAAAGAGACAGACAGACAGACACACAGATACGCAGACACACAGACAGAGAGAGAAAGAGAGAAAAACAGAGACAGGCAGCTGACACACAAACAGATAGAGACAAATAGAATGCAAACAGACAGACAGACAGACAGAGACGGATGGACAGGCTGACATAGACACAGACACAGATACAGACACAGAGATAGAGACAGACAGAAAGAGAGATACAGACAGACAGACGGACAGAGCCAGAGCCAGAGAGAAAACGACAAACATTTATTTATAAAGACCACAAGTCCGCACACAAAAGGGAGATAAGAATGTCGAATTAGAAGGGGGGAGGTGGGTGAATGAAGGGAAGACGAAAGGGGCGAAGGAGGGGTGGAGGTCGGGAGGGTTCTGTGCGGCAGTTTAACGAAAATGATACCCGTATCATGAACCAATGGTGGTGTAACGTGCTGAAACTGCCCCCCCCCCCTCCCCCCCTCCCAGTTTAACTCCCGGGAATCAGTCTGGCACTGTCCCAGACTGAAAACGAGTCTGAATCAACTTTAGGGGGAGTACTTCTGGGTCGGTCCCAGAAGTACCCCCTTGCATATTTCCTTTATTAATGTGTTCAGGGTTGTTATTTACAGGTTATAAACCATACAGTGACATTCTACCTGAATCAACATTGAAATATAGTCTGAATCATCTTTAGGGGGAGTACTTCTGGGCCTGTGCCAAATTAACTCCCCATATAAGCTTTCGCTTGTGCTTCATGTTCTGATGTTCACTGCAAAATGTTTCTGGTTGAATAATGTTTGTTTAAAGCAAATTCTCCCCAGAAGGGGGGGAGGGGGGGCTGTTCTGGGCTAGGTCCAATTTAACTCTCTTGGTGGGTTGTTCTGGGCCAGTGGCAGATTAACTCCCCAGGGGAGTGGGTGTGGGGGTCAGATCCAGTTTAATTCTCTAGGGGGCTGTTTTGGGCTAGTACCAGATTAACTGCCTAGGAGGGGGGCTGTTCTGGGCCAGGTCCAGTTTAACTCTCTAGGGGGGCTGTTTTGGGGCAGGTCCAGTTTAACTCTCTAGGGGGGACTGTTCCAGGCCGGTGCTAGATTAACTCTCCAGGAGGATGTGGGATATTCTGGGCCAGGTCCAGTTTAACTCTTTATACAGGGGGCTGTTTTGGGCCAGTAACTCTCCGGGGGGAAGGGGGGGGGGTCTGTTCTGGGCAGGTGCCAGATTAACTCCCCATATAAACTATCACTTGTTGTGCTCCATCCATGTTCTGATGTTCGCTGCGAAATGCTTCTGGTTGAATAATGTTTGTTTAAAGCAAAGTCTTCCCAGAAGGGGGGGGGGGGGCTGTACTGGGCTAGGTCCAATTTAACTCTCTTGGTGGGTTGTTCTGGGCCGGTGCTAGATTAACTCTCCAGTGGAACACTTATTGACCATTTCTTCATTATTTGAGGTAGAGCGGAGGGGTTAAGGGAGGGGAGTGCTATTCTGGGCCTGCGCCAGTCTAACTCCCAGAGAGGGGAGGCCTTTCCAGGCCTGTCCTGGAATGAATCTCCACTTGTGCCAGTTTAAGTTCCATGGAGTCATTTTGATGTCAAAAGTTTGGGCCCAGAAGAACTCCCGGGGGTTAGTTTGGAACGGCACCAGTTTAACTCTCCAAGGGGTTGGGGGGCTGATCTGCCACTGCCCCAAATGAACTCCCGTGGGTTAGTTTAGAGTCAAAATTTTTAGGTTCAAAACAATTCCCCGGGAGTTATTCTGAGACAGGTAGGGGTTCATTCTGGAACAGGCTTAATAAACAGAAAGAAGAGATGGGGAGGGGGGGGGGCGTTCTCGACCTATGGGAGGGGGGGGCTGCTTTGGTGCAGACCCAGATTAACTCTAGGACAATGCCAGACTGACTCCTGGGAGTTAAACTGTGAGGGGGGCGGGGGGGGGGGGGGGGGGGGCGGTTTCAGCACGTTACAGTGGTAACCCGATAGCTAACGCGTTCTATTCATCGCATGACAGAAGCGACCTTGAAACGCGCACGTCACGGGTATTCCCACTGCTCTTCATTCCCTGATCTGCTTTCTGTGCGTGTGTTCAGTAAAGGAAAGTTACAGAATAGGCCTTGTTTTACTCATGACGCGCGAAAATTCTTTCTGTTTCCGTTCAACTGTCAAGCTGCCATTGTGGGAAGGTTGCACACCTCAAAATCTCCATCATTCTAGGGCGGGAGGGGGGGGGGGGGGGGGGCGGAGAGGGGGAGCGGGGAGGGGGGCTGAGATTCGGATTAAACCCAGTCAGTTCTGATAAAGCTTGACAGTGCTTTGTTTTATGCTCCAAGTCACGGTCAATCCCATTTCTGTACGTTTTGCCCTGTGTTGTCGCCTTTATACTAAATTCGAAGGACGTGCCATACGGTAGTAAGTCATTCGTAGTTACATCTGTGCAACTAAAGGTATTGAACACATTAGTGACAGTGGTTCCAGTTAGGGACACCACAAACGGTACATATGCCTGTGTGAACAGTATCATGAAAGTTAACTCCTTTCAAAGGCTAGGAACATCCCTTTTCTTTCGGGAAACAGTCATTTTCTTAAAGCAACAGCAATGAAGCACTCACGCACGCTCGCACACACACACACACACACACACACACACACACACACACACACACACACACACACACGCACGCACGCACGCACAGAGGTTCGTATGCAGGGGAGGTGGTGGGGGGGGGGGAGGCGGGGGCTAAGGGAGGGAAAGGCTGCGTGCAGGCAGTGGACCGCCCTCAATGAACTGTGGACAAGAAGCTGGCAAACGTGATTGTTGGAGAGGGCTCAGCCTTACACTTTTTTTCCCCCAATGTTTGGTCTGATATCACTGTCATACGTGATCCCCGTGAATGCAGGTCATTCCAACTTACGAAAACAGATTTTAGAACCAATTGTTATTATTTCCGCCAAACAAAAAGGACAAAGTACAAGACAAAACACAACGCGTTTCGACCTCTTAGGTCTTCTTCATGCAAGATAAACAACACTCAGGACAATGAAAACGAACAACGAGCAATCACTTATCTTCTCTTTTCGTTTTCATTGTCCTGAATGTTGTTCATCTTGCCTGAAGAAGACCTAAGAGGTCGAAACACGTTGTGTTTTGTCTTGTCCTTTGTTTGTCCCTGTTGTTTGGCGGAATGCCTGATAATTCTTTTTAAAACTTGTTTCAATTTCCGCCTGCAGACACCTCACTTTGAAACTTACGAAAATAGGTAATTATGACTGTTGAAACAGATAGTTACGACGCATGAAAACAGGTAATTATATGACTTTTGAAACAGCTAGTTTTAACGCATGAAAACTGGTTACTGTGTGTCATGAAAACAGGTAATTATGACTTTTCAAACAGCTAGCTACGACGCATGAAAACAGGTTACTAGTACTGTGTGTCATGAGCGTGCACATCGGTGCCATTCTTGTTGCGCCGATTGTACACTTTTAAGAGTCTTCTATGCAAAGTTGCAGAAAGCTGGAATTTTAAGAAAACAGAATTAACTTTTTCTCGGTGTATAGCTTACTAAAGTCGTAAGGCTGGTCGTTGGTGTGGTTGTTGCTGCTGCTGCTGCTGCTGTTGTTGTTTTTCCTTTTTTTCCCCCGCGAGTTGTTTGCTTCCAAAGCCAGGTAAAGATTTCAGTCACCTTTTCACTATCCCGGGTCATGACATTCGCCATGGCACTGCTGATTATCGGGGTCAAGGACGTCAGTGACAACAGACGCCTGCAAGTGCTCCCAGCCACACTCACAGCTCGGACTAACACTTCCAGCAGCCAATCATCCCTAACGATTGTAAAGGTCTCAGTGATGAATCTTGAAGATACATTACTACATAAAAACACTTCCAGCAGCCAATCATCCCTAACGATTGTAAAGGTCTCAGTGATGAATCTTGAAGATACATTACAACATAAAAGCACTTCCAGCAGCCAATCATCCGTAACGATTGTAAAGGTCTCAGTGATGAATCTTGAAGATACATTACAACATGAAAACAACAACAAAGAAAAACCCAGGAGAATTTAAATGTCTGCATCGAATAGATTAACAAGAACAACAAAATCTTCAACAATAACAACAGCTACCCCCTCACCCCCACCCCCCTTCTTACTTCACTCCTCTCCTTCACCCAAAGCCACTTGAGAGAGAGAGAGAGAGAGACAGACAGACAGACAGACAGACAGACAGAGGGAGAGAGAGAGAGAGAGGGGGGGGGGAATGAAATCATAATAATGTTAATAATAATGATGATTTTCTTCATTGCCAAGAGTAACATCTAGACAAGTAGGCCCCATATGCTTTTTTCTGCGCCCAGAGAGAGAGAGGGGAGAGAGAGAGAAGACAGACAGACAGACAGACAGACAGACAGACAGACAGAGACTTACATAGACACACAGAAAAAGACAGACAACACACACACACACAAACGGACAGAGACAGTGAGACAGACAGACAAACAGACAGGCAGGCAGCGACACACAGACAGGGAGACAGACACACAGAAGACACAGAGAGAGAGAGAGAGAGAGAGAGAGAGAGAGACAGACAGACAGACAGACAGACAGACAGACAGACAACAGACAGACATGGAGAGAGAGTGAGAGAGAGACAGAGATAGTGAGAGGGAGACAGATAGAAGGACACAGACTGACAGACAGAGACAAACAGTGAGACTTAGACAGACAGACAGAGAGAGAGAGAGAGAGAGAGAGAGAGAGAGAGAGAGAGAGAGAGAGAGAGAGAGAGAGAGAGAGTGCAAGGAAGACAAAGACACAAACAAAACAGACGGATAGACAGACACAAACAGACAGACAGACAGACAAACAGAAGACGCTGAGACAGCGAGACACTGCACATCCAGGCCTTCGTTCATTTCCCCGACACAAACTACTGCAGCAGAAACAGAAGACGACGACCCCGCAACCCGGTCCGGCTCATTAGAGGGGAGACAACACAGGGACAATGCTAAGATCAATAACTCGTGAAACGAGACGCGTGCTTCTGTTTCCTTTCCTGCGCAACTAACAGGCTGCACACCAAAATACAAAACAAAAAACCAAACAAACAAACAAAAAAACGATGCGTCAAGGCCTTGCTTAAGAGGTCGTGCATGTATAGAATGGCGCAATTTAGATTGTTTTCAGATCTTTTTTTATTTATTGTGTCTGAAAGTTGATTCTCCTGGTTTGTTTTTCATATGGCCATCAAGGTACAAGCCAGGTGATTCCAAGCAGACAGATTAACATCAAAGGAATGGGACTATTTGGAAGCTTCCTTCTAGCTGGCGCAAAGATAGGGCCACGGGTGAGTGCAAAGGCCTCAAATATGACGTCAACTAAGAGGCAGGACACGCATTTGAAGATGGTATGCGATGTCATCGGTGCCAATCCCCCACCCACCCCCAAAGGGAAATAATTGATGGGGAGTTGTTCTTTTGATCAATTATCAGTTTAACGTTAAATTCTGGTTCAAACTTACGGTACGCCTCAAAACGCTTACATGGATTATTTTGTTGATTTAGTGCAAAATCCTAATTGTGGCGTGTGGCCACATCAACACTAATTACGGAACTCGATTCAGAGAGATGGCTCAGTGAATCTTTGTGAATCTTGTTTTGCTGAAATGAAATGAAGCTAAATAAACTAAATATTTTTTCAAGTAATAT
>CM065728.1:334137-349137 GCA_033310375.1 Conus canariensis | reverse complement strand
TCGCTCTCTGTTCCGGATATTTTCATGTCAGTTTTGCCAACGGTTATCAATTAATCTTTGCCGGAGTTGTTTCAAAAAAGCATTTGCATTTCCAACCCCTTGACACATCCAGACACACCTAAATCCATTAAAAACAGAAAATCCCTAACATCTGTAACCCACGACTTTTTACCACGCGATTCTAGTCCCAACAGCATATTATATGCTTTAAGTGGTAATCCATTTGTACTACCCTCAGCCAGTATCTAATACACCGTACAGATGAATTAATATAAATAGGATAACGGTGTGTTTCCCCATAAACACATTCGTTCGGTGTTTTCATGTGAACCCCAGAAATTTCTTAAGAGCAAATGAATGAACTTTTTTCCACATGAGTAGCAGATTTATCTAAGCCCCAAATATCAGCACCATATTGAGCAACTGGTTGAACCTGTGCATCGAAGAGTTTTAGAAACACTGTCAAGGAGTTATTATTTAACATGTTTAATTTTTTCAAAATACACAATAAGGCATTTTTTACTCTGCTTGCCAGGTCCTGACAAGTAGCTGTAAAGCTTAGGCGTGTAGAGAAATAAATGCCAAGGTGTTTGTAGCAATTTACAACAGCCATCATCTGTCCATTAAAAAAACCATCTTTCGCTTGCTGCCAAGTAACCTCCTTTTCTAAAAAACCACAATATTACTCTTTTTCAAATTTACCTTTAGCTTAAGTTTAGAGGCTGTTTGGCACAAATTGTTTAACTGGGTCTGGAGGCCAATTGGAGTCTCAGATGATAAAACAATATCATCAGCTAGTAACAAGATGAATAGTTCAATAAAATCGGGAGAAAGTGTTGCACCATGTCTTCCGTTCGCTATTATTTCTAAAGCTAGTTCATTTATGAACAATGAGAAAAGAACAGGGCTGCAAGCATCGCCTTGTTTTACACCCTGTGTACATAAAATAAAGTCAGTAAGTTCTCCACCTGATCTGACTCTTGCTTTAACGTTATAGTACATACTTTTAATACACTGATATAATTTGCCATTGATACCGTTCTTTTTCAGTATTGGCCAGAGTAATTTTCCAGAAACGGAGTTAAACGCTTTCTTGAAATCAATGAAAGCTACATATAACTTACGATTACACGAAAACTGCTTTTGAACGAGAACCAGAAGAGTAAACATATGATCTACAGTGGAATGATTCTTTTTGAAACCAGCTTGATACTCACCAGTAATGTTATTTTGATCGATCCATTTTTGTAATCTGTTATTGATGATGGAGCTATACAATTTGCTGCTTATATCAGACAATGAGATTCCTCTATAATTACCAGGATCATTTAAGGCACCTTTCTTAAACAGTGGAATGATAATCGATTCAGTCCAGCTTTCTGGGTATAGTCCTTTATCAAAAAGAGTATTGAAAAATTTGAGAAAGAAATCAATCACGATATCCCAACCATTCTTGAATAACTCACCAATCAAACCGTCAGGACCAGCAGATTTTCCATTCTTTAAATGTCTTACTGAAAATAGGATTTCCTCTTTTGAAATGGGACTATCCAAGTAACCTGATTCTTCAATTTCTTCTGTGTCTGCTTCACTGCAAACATCGTTCTCTAGCAAATTTTTAAAATGCTGGTACCACTCTTCAGTAGAATTTTTTTTTTTTTTTTTTTTTTTGCTGTCCCAACCTCTGCGCCACCTCAGAGGCAGTGCACCCACGCCGCTCATTCCGACACCCCGTCCACAGCCACAGCCCGGTCGGCCCAGCCGCAGCCCCGGCACCGGCAATCCACAGGGAGCAGTCAATGTCAAGTCGTCAAGAGGCAACCCACCGGAGGAGACACTGCACTGCTGCCGAGTCACTTCGGTGGTGTTCAGTGGCGCCTGTTCTGATCTAACATACGCAGGACACCACCTACTAAGCCCCCTACTGACGACAATAATTGCTTAGTCGCGGAGCCGGCGTGAGTGAGCTCTCCCCCCGGAGGGCGCCATCACGTCCGTCCAACGACAGCTCCCATGGACTCGCCGATACCGGTGACCCCGACGGAACCAAACCAAGGCCACAGACGTGGAGAGGACATCGAAATTGAGGTCACCATGAGAGCAGGGCATGAAGGGCCACAGAATTTGAGACATTTTTTTTATGCTGATCGATGAGAATGAGGATGATTAAGATGATGCTACGGATTTCCATTTCGGTCTGAGACTATATGACAGGGCTGTACTCTACGCTTCCTTTCATAATATATCCCGGCGTCAACCAGGCCCGAGAGATACAGGCACCTGCAGTGTTGGTCAGGAAATTTGAGCAACACTCTCAGAAACGCATCCATTAAGTGGATGAAACTCGACTGTGTGGTCCCAGTCTTCCCAACTGAGTCCGCAGCAACTCAACTCTGGGTAGGAGCCGGTTGGGGCAGAAAAACCCACATGACTTCTGATGGGATTCGAACCCACGACCTCCCAGCCGGGAGTCCGCGACGCTGACCACTTCGCCACGGCGGCTGGTACTCTTCAGTGGAAATATTACTGTGTATAGGAGGTGTCTTTACAGAAATACTACGAACATTTTGCCAGAATTCCTTCTGGTCATGAGTTGAGTTTATTAAATAATTCAGTAAAGATTTGTTGTGCTCTATTTGCTTTCTGTGCAACATAGTTTTGTATTCTCTTCGAGCCTTACAATATTTAACACGGTCTTCGCTATCATGGGTTCTGCAAAACGCTCTTAAAAGTTTCCTCGTATTTGATTTAGTCACTTTACATTCTTGATCATACCATGATTCAGTCCTCTCACCTGAATGTATTCTAACTTTCTTTTTCATACATTCTGCTTTGGTCATAATACAATTATTAAACATACATAAAGCTACATTAATATCTTCATCTATGCAACGAATCGCTGTTTTCAGTACTTGCAGGGTATTATCATCATTCATCAGACCACACGAAAAATGTTTGCATATTCATCATTCCATATCAGTTTCTCGGCATATTCAACCTCCTTGTATTTCTTTGCAACAGGACCAACAATTTGTGAAAAGCCAAAGTGCAATTCCAAAGGAAGATGGTCAGACTCAATACGTTCTGTTACATACAAATGCATTATGATTCTAGGTATAGATACAAGTCAATGGACATAAAAAAAAATAATCATTAACACTATTCCCTGTATCAGAGATGTATGTGAAACGACCTTGCCGGTCGCCATTACATACACCATTCATTATATATAATTCTAACGCTGTGCACATATTCAGAAGGAATTTTCCATATCTATTAAGCACATTGTCTTCAGAGCACCTGTTGCCACAACATGAAGAGCTTTTGACTTGAGATGAACAAGCATTCACTTCACCAGATAGTTCTGGACCCAAATTTGCTGTTCTTCCATGGAAGTCTCCGTTTAGTAAAAGAAACACATCAGGAAATTCCAAAATTTTATCAGTAATAACATTTTCAAGCATATTGATGCCATTATCTATACCAAAGAAGAAATAAAAAGGTGAGTTTTCTGGTGGTATATAGGCACAAATATGCAAGACATCTTTGGGCAGACCCAAAATACATTTTGAAATAAGAAACATCATCGTATTATTACACTCAGTATTTTTTTTTTTTTGTACATATTTTGATAATTCATTTTTCATTAGACAAATTATACCCCTGATCTTCTCCCTTGCTCTGTAAACTGAGTCGCTGGTTTGCAGAAAATTTTGTAATTATTAAACACACTAGACTGAAAGTTTTCAACAAAAGTTTCAACGAGACATATGAAATCAAATGACAAAATATAATCGATAAAACTGCGGTCCTTTAACTTCGACAACAAGCCATTCACGTTCCAGTGTAATAAAGACATGCCAATTCTAGTATTATATACACCGTTCTCTCGACAGTCATTTTCACACACACGATGTACATTTTCCTGTTTTCTCATTGAACCATCGTTTCCATGCTCGCAACAAAAATGACCAATCTGAAAAGTTTCATTCGTATCAGAGCAAACTGAGACAGAAATATCAACATCTACATCTTGTTGAGACCAACAGTGTAGCTGTTCTTACTTTCCTTAGAAAGACCACTCTGTAATGAAGTCGACCCAGTGACCGACTGACGACAGCTGACAGGCGAGCTAACTAGGCCGCCGTGAGCACTGCTGTTCGACAGCAGCGACAGCATGGTAACAGTGTCACCCGCCTTGTCACAATTCAGTGAATCGCCCTGTTCAGCACGCGCAAACGAGGGGGTAGGATTTAAGCGATACGGTGACTTGATTTGATTTGTTCCTGTTATGACATTTGAAAAATTGTGGACAAAAGATAGTCCCGGAGGACAGATAGGACTTACGCTGTTTTCAATATCAGGCCGGCCGGATTGTTAAGCCATCGGTTTAAGATTTTTATCTCCATCCAGACAGTACCTTTCTCCGTCTATGATCAAATGATCAAAGACCATGGTGGCTCTTCTGTTCTCTTTCCTAGCATTCTTCAAATGCGGAACCAAGTTCCTCCGTATTTCCCTCACCCTTTGCGTAAAATCTTCGCCAATGAAGATTTTACTGCCCCGTAATTTGTATCTGGCATTTAGAATTTGTTCCTTACTTTTAAAAAAACGTACACCTTCCGATGATTGGGGTGTCAGGTTTTCGATTCAAGCAATGAAGTCTATCGAACTCGATGTCCCGGGGTAGCTCTAGTGTGTCTGTCAGCAAGTCTTTCACGAGTCCTTCACATTCATCTCTGGTTTCGGTGTCACGTCTTCGTATTCCATGAAAGATGATATTGTTTCTTTTCGAGCATCCCTCTAAATCGTCAGTTTTTTGTTCTAAAGCTTCCAACCGTTCACACAGAGTTTGATTCTGCTCCTTCAACTGCTGATTTTCATGCTTTAAATCCCTCACTTCCTCCCTCAAAGATGCAACCTCTTCATGTAATCCCGCACACATGTCTTTCACTTCTTTCACATCTTTCTTCAAGCCATTACACTTACAGTTCAGATCGTTCAGAGATGCCAGAATGTTCTTCATCATCGGGTCACCAGACGTCTTAGATGGGGTAGATGGGGATCCGGAAGAGCCACCGCTTGCGGATGCCAGTCGAGTCTGTCTCAGGCTCTCTGCCTTCCAAGCAGGTCCGGGTCCCGGGTTCAATTCCACATCGCCACAGCGATGCAGAAAAACGCCGAGGTACAAATACGCCAGGAGGAGACCAACGATGACACCGTCCCGTAGCTTTGAGATTTTCAATGTCCGCAAACACGAAGATTTTCTTTGCATTGCTCGACGATACATGAATGCGACGAACACCGGTACAAATCCGCCACAAACGGCCCGAAAAGCCAAAGTTACCTCCGGCATGGTCACCTCCAACACCTTTCAGGATCCAGGTAAGGCTTACGCTCCCGTAATACGGTTTTAAACACGGAGCTCCTGTCAGCCGGTGTTTACACTAAACAACCGGAAATGCGCCCCCTTTGAGAGAGAGAGAGAGAGAGAGAGAGAGAGAGAGATCGATCTTGCAGGAAAAGCAGCACCGTCATTTAACATTCTCTATTGAAAAAGAAATCTTACGAATCTGTAATTTTACATTACGTTTAATACTTTTCATGGGAAAAAAACCTGTATCATCTTTAATACTCTAAAAGCCCACATTTGGTCGTTTTGAAAACAGTCAAGATTCTAATCTTATCCATCATTTTTTCCATGGTCGATTTCCAGTTACATAGGTTGGATACACGTACATAAATGACTCTCCATGAAACATTTGTAAATGATACTCCATGTAACTTTTATAAATGATATGTTCCAAGTCACTTTTATAAATGATATGTTCCACGTCACTTGTATAAATGATGCTCCACGTAGCTTTTATAAATGATGCTCCACGTAAGAAAAATAATACGTTGTGCTTATTGTTAAAATGTCCGTATTTGCACGGTCTACGAAAAAATAAATCCAGATGCATCATTGTCCGTATGCCGCCCAAATGAACGGTGTAGGTCAGCCAGGTAAAGCATACACATGCTGCTGTTCATTGTGGAAATGTCAGTGAGTACATCAAGTGTATTTACTTCCTACTAAAATACTTTCCAACCTTCAGAATCGTCACCTACAGTTTGTCTTTGATTGCCAATGATTGGCTGATGTCACTGAGTACACCAACGTACGATGTATTTCCTTCCTACTAAAAAAGTTCCTAGTCTTCAGAATGGCCACCTGCAGTTGGTCTTTGCCAATTATTGGATCTTGATGATTTTTTTCATCACAACATGCTGAAGAGAAAGATGCACCCGAAGATGCGGGTAGGACCCAGAGAGGCACTGTCCTCGACTTGCCGAACCAACCAGCCGGGAGCAATCCTGCACCAACCTTTGGCAGCCTGTGCTGTGTTCACACACATAGGGTGCAGGCATGAACAGGGACGCACATTAAGACTAGGGACATACATTAAGACTATTGACAAACAGTAAGACTAGGGACGCACATTAAGACTAGGGACGCACATTAAGACTAAGGACATACATTGAAACTATCGACGAACACTAAGACTTGGCACGCACATTAAGACTAGGGACCTAAGGGACATAACTGCTACCTGCCAGAGGTCAGTAACTGGCTGATGCCTTTTTCGTGTATTCATGCTGCAAAAACAGAGCGTAAAACTAAAACCGTGCAACTGTTGAAAGGACTGGGCGTGGCTGCCTCATTTAGCAACATTAACGTCTGGATTGTGTAGCTGAGTGACACCAAGAAAACAAAGAAGGATGATAAAGTCAACGCGAGAGAGAGAGAGAGAGAGAGAAGAAGAGAGAGACAGACAGACAGACAGACAGAGACAGACAGACAGACAAAGAGAGACAGACAGACAGACAAACAGACTGAGACAGACGGACAGACAGGCAGGCAGACAAGACAGACACAGAGACAGAGACAGAGAGAGTGTCGCTTCTAACCAAGCCGACCGTAAAGGGCCATAATATCAGGGCTGTCATGAGGAAGACAACAACCGGACGCCGCCAGCAAACTCACAGCAGAACGTCCTGCAACTGAGACAAAACGACCATCAGCTGTTTCTCACGACTCTTCCTCCGCTGTTCCAGAATGACGTTGACGGTGTACAGGAATGGGTTGAGGGCCGAGTTGAGCGGCAGCACCAAGATGGCCATGATGACATTGACTTCCCCCGGAATGTCCACACCTGCGACCGCCGCCATCCCCAGGACGCCGATGGGAAACCAGCAGGCGAAGTCCGACACGGCCACGGTGATCAGCCGCCGAGCGATGACCTGGTCCGTGGACTTCCTGCCGATGGTGCCGGAGCCGGTCAACGTGTTGGAGGCGACCGACCAGTAGATGAACACCTGCCCCGAAGCTATGAACAGGAAGAGGACGAAGTTGAGAGCGATCCAGATACCGAAGGAGTAATGCTGTCCTGAGAACTCGGTCGTCGTGATGGGTAGCGGGATGCAGATGCCGGTCTGGCTGTAGAACTGCCAGTGTGACGTCACAGGAGTCAGAGGCGTGGCGGCCAGCACGAGCCCCATCCACCAGGCAGCGCTGCTGGCCAGATGCGCTGACGTCGGCGTGAAGTGGAACTGGCTGAAGGGAAAGCGCAGCACCAGGAAGCGATCCATGGTGATGAAGCAGATCTGAAAGACGGACACCTCAGAGGACAGGAGAGACAGGAACCCGGCCACCCTGCAGGTGGTGCTGTGTCTCCAGGAGTAGTCGTTCCACAGGTAAATGTCTTTGTACCTGTAGTCAGCCAGTCCGATCACCATCAGGTACATCCCCATCAAGAAATCGGACACACACAGATGCAGGACGAAGACACCGAATCCGAACCGCCGCGTTCCTTTGTCGAAGACGGTGCGGTACAGGAAACTGGTGAGGTTTCCCACCAAAGCCAGCATGGCTAGCAGAGCCAGGATAACCCGGTGGAGGTGACTCTGCATCAAATCCTGGCAGGACGACACGGCGTCTTTCGGAACCCGACACCACTTGGGGCTGAACTCCTCGGGAAGAAGTGCTGGGCAACACAGTTTATAATTGCTGGCTGTCACGGACCGAAGTTTGAGAAGATTGTGGAACAGCTGTGGAGGAAAGGTGATTACCAGACAGCCTGAGAGATCCACAGAGCGCAACGATCGTAGAACCCGGAAACCCGAGCCGTGCACGTGACGCACTCCGCTACCCGACAGGTTGAGCATTTCCAGACGAGTCAGTGTGTGCAAAGGATCCACGTTCACTGCGTCCACGCTCACACGGGACAGGTCCAACACGCGAAGTTTGGTGTACGTGGACAGACCAGAGAGACCGTCTTGAAGGTCAAGTGGGTTTCCCGCCAAAACAAGCACTTGCAGAGATCTGAGGGTACTGAAGTCACCAGCAGAAGATAGGTGATGAGATTATCGCTGAGGTCCAGACTGATCAAGTTAGGCAGAGCAGGTGCTTGAACGTGAGACAGAAAACAACCCGCCAAACTGACATGGACCAGCATGGTGTTGTTCGTGAAGTCCATCAACGTCATGTTGCTCCTGTCCGCGTTCAAGAAGCGAAGTTGTGGATGGTCATGAACAGCGACAGACCGGTTACAGTAAAACGCCAACCCGAAGCACCTACATTCAGGTGGACAGGTGAAGTGACACAACAGCTCATCATCATGCTGAGGGCACTGGCCATATCTGTCGTCACACACGTGCTCGGCAGACACGCACACGGGGGACTGGCGACAGCGATAGTAGCCAGGACACTGGTACGTCTGGCAGTCTGCTTCATCCTCACGCCCCGGGCAGTCGTAGATGGCGTTACATCGCAGATAGACGGGCAGACACAGGGTCATGTCGGGAGTAGGGCACAGGAAGTGAGACCCGGGGCACGACTCTGCTGACCTGAGGGCGCCAATTGAGAGTATGTTTAGTCGTTCCCTTGATGACCACCTCACGAACATTAAAAGGTCACGACAGCCCGAGTACTCCTTAACCCTGACCAGGTCTTCTTTACACCCCTTTTCGTCGTTTGCAGACACACACTGCACCATGTTGTCGCATCTCTGGCTGAGCTGCAGGCACTGTCAATCAACGAGTGAAGGCATATAACTGAGGAATGGAATTTGTTTGGTTGAACGGCTGTTTGGGCTTAGTTTTTTCTTTTCTTGTGTAGTTGTGTATTGATGTCAAAACAAACTGCAGCGTTACTGGAACACGACAAAAAAGCAGAAGAGCACACAAAACAAAGTGTGAAGTAACGCAGTTTCAATGCACAACACAAAACAGGACAAGAAATTTTCGGCAATATGCCTTCCTCTTCTGCTTTTTTGTCGATGTCAAAACAGCTTGTATCATGACAGTGTTTGCAAATCTATGAGCTCGCACACACACACACACACACACACACACACACACACACACACACACACACACACAAACACACACACACACACGCGTGCACACACACACACACACACACACACACACACACACACACACACACACACACACACAAAACACACTCGCGCATAGACAGACAGACAGACAGAGGCAAAGCACAGATGATAACAGACCAGGCTAAAGCTCCTATTCATGCACCGTACCCTCTTTTTTCTTTTCTTTTTTTTTTTACTCTATTGTTTTTATCAGACCAAATGCTTCATGCTCTAGATACAAGATGAATGGAAAATTTCCAGACAAAAATATCCATGTATTGAAAATATTCATCGCTATGAAATTTCGTCGGAAGAATTTGGAGGTTATTTCTCAGGTGCCAGTGTTGTACTGACGCGAAGACGTAAAAGGAATGTTCTCTTTCTTCATGTAGCAGAAGGAATAGACTACACTTCCAAAGACAGTTCCTGTAGACAGCAGGACTAGGACGCATTACGAACTGAGAGAGAGAATTCAAACCCAGACAGCTTCGCATAAGCATTCAATGAACAGTCACTGTGTCACCGTCTGCTCATGGAAAGGTGTCCGGCTCTAGGTCAGGGGTCATCTCAGCATCAACAGGCCCTATTCCAGACAACACAAAGTAAGAGAAGATAACACCTGTCTTTCCACTGCAAAAAAAAAGTTACCTTTTCAACGTGTGGGTCAAACAAATAAGTGTAGTGAGCCAACTATTTTATTTGAAGTGCGCGCTCAGGATCACAATAGGGATATTGACTAGTTTGCGTTCCAGACGTAGTTTCACGCCCATGTTTTGGCATTTTCTTTCTCTCTGTCTCTCTCCTCTTTCTGTCTGTCTGTCTCTCTGTCTCTCTCTCCCTCCCCCTTTCTCTGTCTCTCCCTTATCTCTCTCTCTCTCTCTCTCTCTCTCTCTCTCTCTCTCTCCGCCCCCCCCCCTCTCTCTCTCTCTCTCTGTCTGTGGACGGACACTGAAACCACAAATTATGCTGGTTCACTCATTTTGTTTGTTTGTTGTCTCCTTCTTCCGTTCTTCTCTCTTTTTCTTTCTTTCCTCGTTCATTTCTTCCTTTCCTCATTGCTTCAGGCACACTTACCTGGCGGTCTCCACAGTCAAAGGTAGTGTGGGGAGGGCAACGGGGGTACACACAAAACTCCTCATCGCTCTGATCGCTGCAGTCCGCGCGATGGTCACACACCAACATGTAAGGCACCTCCTGCATCTGATTGCCACACAGAAAGGAGGGCGGCGGAGGAGAAGGATCACGATCAGTGGAGCATGAAGATTGCCCCCTAGGCTCTTGTCCAACCAAACACTCGCTCTGCAGGTCACAAGCTAGGAACTCGTGGACCACGTGACCTGCCGAGCAACTGGTGACGGACACAGGAAATTGTTTTCGAGCTGAGGCAAGCGTGACACCAGGCCCCGGTCTGGCATCGACGGTTCCAGACTTCGAGTCAAATTCACACAAGATTTGGTGGTGAAAAGAGGCAACGTCACATTTTTCATGGGAGACGCCAGAACTGTCCCCAAAACGATCCCATTTGAAGTAAAAGCAGGGTGAAGTGAACTTGTCTCGGGTACGTCTACTTCGGTAAGTATAGTATGCGACGGTGTTATCTACCCAGTGAAGCAACGTTCCATACCTAAACAATGTGAAATACAAGATAACGTGAAGGCAATGGAAGAGGGAGAAACTGACAGATGGACAGACAGGCAGGCACAATAATAACTACGTTTGGTTGGGGGGGGGGGGGAGTGGAGGGGAACGCCAAAACCCCATTTTAAAGGGTTTGTGGGGCTTTGGCTTACAAAAACAAAGTGTATATATATCTGACATATAAACTGCAGTAATATCATACACAAATGCGCGCGTGCCCGCACGCACGCACACACACACACACACACACACACACACACACACACACACACACACACACACACACACAGAAATATAGATAGAGAGATAGAGAGATAGATAGATAGATAGATAGACAGGTAGGTAAGTAGGTTGGTAGGTAGGTAGGTGGGTAGGTAGGTAGGTAATCAAGTAGGTAGGTAGCTAGATTGACAGATAGATAGATAGATATAAGAGAGAGAGAGAGAGAGGAGAGAGAGAGAAGAGAGAGAGAGAGAGAGAGAGAGGGAGGGAGAAAAAGTAGACAGACAGATACAGACACACACAGAGACAGACAAACAGACAGACACAGAGACAGAAAGAGTAATCGCGACAGTGGACAAAAAATCACACACACACACACACACACACACACACACACACACACACACACACACACACACACACACACAAATAAATAAAATCCTACATGTTAGGAGCACGCCGAGTCCTCAACCCGATGTGAATCTTCCCTGACTCTTTCAGTGCCAGCACCTCGCGCACCGCCTTCCACTCGCTGGGCGAGTTCAGGCTGACCAGAGCCCCGCCCCTCCTCCGACACTCCCCCGAGGCCTCGGGCCACGGCAGCTTCTCCGTCATCAGCTGATAGCACTTCCCGGCCAGCCACCACTGGGAGGTCGCACACATCGTGGAGTTGACGTACCAGCACGCCTCTTCGTCCTCCCCATCCACACAATCCCACTCGGTGTTACATGGGAACCACCTGCCGTACTCCCACTGGAAACCCGGCACCGTGCAGTTCCACTGGCTCCTGCCGCCGCCCGCTCGCTTCAGGCGCCAGACTGGCATGAGGAACTTGATGTTGAAACCCTTAGAGCAGGAGTGACGTGCCCCGCTGATGAAGCGGAGGTGGACGTCCTCGCTGAAGTACTGGACGGAAGGTTTGTGGGTGCAGAACTTGTCGAGGAAGTGTTGTTCCGTTCGTCCCCCCACGTACACCGACAAGGAATCGAATATACAGTCGGAAAGGGATAGGCGGAGCCATTTCAGAATGAGGAGGTGGTCGGGGGGGACGGTCAGAGAGGCCCAGCTATCTACAGCGGGTGGGTAAGGGGTGCGTCCATCCCACAGAGGAGACTGAATGAACCCTGTCCCGTTTTGTGTGAAAAAGAAAAACAGAAATCAAACGTGTGTGCGTGTAATTCGATTAGAACTGTCGCAATATGACATGAGTAATATAGGTTATTCATGCTCAGTTTGACATGTCCTTTGTTTTGAGAGAGATAGACAGACAGCCAGACAGACAGATGGACAGACAGATAGACTGACAGAGACAGAGACAGACAGAGACAGACAGAGACAGACTGAGAGACAGAGAGAGACAGAGACAGACAGAGACAGACAGAAAAAGAGGGAATGAAATAATTTCCGACAAAGGTTGAGAATGAAATGAATCATAACAACACAGGTTCCAACGCAGAGCCCTGGAGAACGCTCACACAAGGTGACTTTCGGCAGACATGCAACCATCGATGACAACAACTAGTGACCAATGACACAAAGCCGTCAAGAACTTCGCCCTGTAAGCCAAAAGTCACCTTCAACCTCTTCAAAAGGATGGGATAATCCAGCGCGTTGAATGCTGCACCGAGTTCAAGGAAAGCAATCATGGAGATGAACATTTCATCGGCATTCGTCAGCAGAATGTCCTGAACATTCAGAACAGCAATCTATGTCCTGTGATCCTTTTTACAGTAGACTGACTAATTTCGAAAAGACGGTAATCTGATAAATGTCTCTGCAAACGTCTTAACACGATCTTCTCTAAGTACCTTTGAAACTAATGGTAGATTTGACACAGGCCTGAAATTGTATTAGCTCAGTACAGTTACAGTCACGCTTTTTCGACAGTGGTGTGCCAATTCTTAAATGGTAATCAATCTTAAATAAGTCCCACATGATCAAAAACAGCAAGATTTCCATTGACAGGTGTTTTAATGGTTTATGAATAAATGCAAAATGAATGGATGTGTGTGCGTGCGTGTGAAAGTGAAGAGAGAGAGAGAGAGAGAGAGAGAGAGAGAGAGAGAGAGAGAGAGAGAGAGAGACAGGGGTGGGGGGTAGGGGGTGGGGGAGAAGAGAGAAACACGCACCTGTTTTGTTTGAGGTGAACAAAAGCTTCACTTCAGGTCGAACAGACTTCGGAACAATGTCAAAAGTAAAATCCAGTTTCAAGTAGTCTCGACACCACTCGGATCTTTGCAAGGTAAAGAGCACACGATTGGTGTTGCTGAACACGAGACGAGGACAGTTGGCACTGAGCAACACCCAGAACACTTTATCACCATCACGTGCACAACAGTCTTTTACCTCCACAAAAAAACAATGACCGTACCTCTGTGGCCTGACTTGAAAGCGAAAAATCATTCCAGGTAAGGTGGAGATGTAAATGTTACAGTGACTGAAATGTCCTCTCTTCAGTCCCCCAGTAGCACGCACGTAATCCACCCTCCCGTTCACCGCTTTGAACCGAAGCTCGTGAGATCGATTCAGACAGTGATCGATATCGGTTTGTCCAAGTCTAACGTATCCATATTCTGAGACGTTGACCGGAAGAGAGGTTGGTGTGGCGGTGACGGTGAACTTCGTTAAGAAAGAGTCACTAGAATGGATAGATGGGGTGTAGACGTTGTACATGTTGTCTCCGGTAACGTTGTGTGGAATAGGAGTGAGGGCATGATGGGTTATCTTTCCCTGTGACTGACGGGTCAGATTCTCTGGTCCGCTAACAGTGGACGCGTTGTTGACCAGATGGGACGTTTTCCGGCCAACACTAGATTCCAAAGCTGTTTGTTCTGCTTGTAAAAATGAGAGCAACCTATGACGTGAGAGTATCATGAAAAACATCTCAGCTAAACTTTTCACAAGACGTTTCATGCGCGCGCGCGTGCACACACACACACACACACACACACACACACACACGCGCGCGCGCGCGCGCACGCACATACACACGCACATGCACATGCACACACTCAAACGCAGGCACGCAGGCACGCACCACACACGCGTGCACGCGCGTGCACACGCACGCGCGTGCACACACACACACACACACACACACACACACACACACACACACACACACACACAACACACACACACACACACACACACACACACACACACACACACACACACACACACACTCATGCATCCAACTCCCCCTCTCCCCATTTCTACACACACATATTAGAACAACGCTGTGTTCACGCCAAATCAAAATCCGCGTAATACTTCGACGAAAAAAAAGAAATCAGCATTGTTGCCATTTGTATATATGCGTGTGTACGTGCGTCCGTGTGCGTTTTCGAGTGAGCGTGCATGCGCGTGTGAGTGCGCGCGCATGTGTGGTGTGTGTGTGTGTGTGTGTGTGTGTGTGTGTGTGTGTGTGTGTGTGTGTGTTGTGTAAACGGTATCCTACATCATGAAATCGATCTCGAATTCTTACAGAAAGGGTATGAATAAAATGAGAGGGAGGGAGGGGAGGGCGGGGGGAGGGGGGGGGGGGCGAGGGGAGTAAACGTCAGAGTCTCTCAGTCATGTCTTGAGGTTATGAAGATGCGTGAACCAGAGAGTCATCAGAATATCGCCGGTTCGACTTAATCAGTGATTAATTGATCTATTCATTGACCTATTGATTTGTTGGTTGGTTGGTTGTTGATTGACTGGTTGGTTGATT
>CM065728.1:328975-334037 GCA_033310375.1 Conus canariensis | reverse complement strand
CTCTCCTCTCTCTCTCTCTGGTGAGTGAGTGAGTGTCTGCCTCTGTGTGGGGTGTGTGTGTGTTTTTTGTGGGGTGGTGTGTGTGTGTGTGTATGTGTGTGTGGTGTGTGTGGTGTTTTGGGGTGTGGGGTGTTTTGTGGTGGTTTGCGCGAGTGCGTGCGTGCGTGCGTGCGTGCGTGTGACATGTATAATATAAAATATAATATATATATATATACTAGCAGGGGCCCCCGGGCGTTGCCCGGGATATGAACTTTCTTTGCATACTCACGTGACGGAAAAACATGAAATTAACTGTTTGGATTTACAATAAATTCCGGGGCCCCCCCCCCCCCAAACCATTTTCCCAAACCCCCCTCCCCCCAACACAAATACACATGCTCCCCCCTCTCTCCTCTCTCTCTCTCTCTCCTCCCCTCTCCCCCTCTCTCTCTCTCTCTCTCTTATAAAACCCTATTGTTTTCCCCCCCTTGCCTCTGGCCCCTTTCCTCGGGGAATCTTCCCCTAGCACGTCGAGATCCCTTTTCTTATTTTAGTCAGACAAATACATACATGTCTTATGGGAGCAAAAGTTACCCCACTTGTTTACTGTTTCTAGTCAATGGTAATTTTAACGATCTCAGCCAATATCTTATGCATTTCAGTTGGGTACGTATGTAAAGTGGGTATCTGCCTGCTTCTCCATATATATTTTGTTTGACGAATGCAATGGGATATTCATGAAGCGTTTAACTGCAAATAGTTTTTTGCAAATTGCAAATTGCAGATAGTGTGTGTGTGTGTGTGTGTGTGTTTTGTGGTGTGTGTGTGTGTGTGTGTGTGTGCATTCTGTCTTTGTGTACCAGTCTGTCTCTTATCACTGAAACTTTTCAGACGAAGGCGAGAGCATTCCCAGACAAGTTTAACAGATTCGGGGTCATCTAATTATAATGACAGCTCGCTCCCTCGTTTCTCTCTCTCTCTCTCTCTCTCTCTCTCTCTCTCTCTCTAGTCTCTCTCTCTCTCTCTCTCTCTCTCTGGTGAGTGAGTGAGTGTCTGCCTCTGTGTGTGTGTGTGTGTGTGTGTGTGTGTGTGGTGTGTGTGTGTGTGTGTGTGTGTGTGTGGTGGTGTGTGTGTTTGCGCGAGTGCGTGCGTGCGTGCGTGTGTACATGTTAATGTATATATATATATATATATATTATATATATATATATAACTAGCAGGGGCACCCGGCGTTGCCCGGGATATGAACATTCTTTGCGATACTCACGTGACGGCAAACATGTATTAACTGTTTGGATTTACAATCAATCCTGCCCCCCCCCCCCCCAACATCTTCCCACCCCCTCCCCCCACACAAATACACATGCTCTCTCTCTCTCTCTCTCTCTCTCTTCTCTCTCTCTCTCTCTCTCTCTCTCTCTCTCTCTTATACATTCTATTGTTTTCCGCCTGCCTCTGGCCCCTTTCCTCTGGATCTTCCCTAGCACGTCAAGATGCTTTTCTCGCTCGATTTTCCGCCTGCACTCACTGTTCCCATTCCCATTCTTCTGACTACCCTTAATGTTGTAGGAATAGACTTTGTGCAGAAGTAGTTTATTTCAACGGGTCTGTGTCTAATGTAAAAATAGTGTGTCAGGCTTTGCACTGTACAATCATTTTTCTGGCCCCTCTCATTCCTCCCTTTTCATCCCCCTACCCTGTCCCATCCATGCTGCAAAATTACTTACCGTTACTGGACATACGCATACCGAATTTTATCAATAGCGGTGTAAATTTAGAAAATAACGGTTTTTAACGGTCAATGTTAAGTTTTGGTTCGTAAACTTTGCATAACATTGTTCAGCGCTTAAAACTGTACATGCATACGGAATGTTATCAAGAACAGTGAAAATTTCGAAATTCAGAAAATAACGGTTTTTAACGGTCAATGTTAAGTTTCGGATCTTGAAAATTGTATATCATTGTTTAGCGTTCAAAACTGCACATGTATACCGAATTTCTTCAAGAATACTCTAAATTTATAAAATAACGTTTTTTAACTGTCAATTTTAAATGCCGGTTCGTAAAAGTTGTATATCATTTTTCGGCATTTAAAACTGCACATGTATACCGAATTTCATCAAGAACAGCCTAAATTTTGAAAATAACGGTTTTTAACGGTCAAATTGAATGGTCATAATGACTATCTAATGACCCTATGTTACCCGGGATGTTCCTGTAGGCTTATGTCAAGTTTGGTGGCGATCCGAGGACTCTCGTGGCCGCCAACCTCAGAAGATCGGGTTTTAAACAGTTTTCATACGGTTTGGTGTTTTTAACGGTTTTTAACTGTTATAAATAACGTTTCTTAACTGCCAAATAATGGTTCTAATTTTCGAGAAGTAGCCCTGTACCTGTGCAATGTCACAACGGCCATTTGATGAAAAGCAGAGGAAAAAGATGTCTTTGAAACCGTTATAACAGTTTTTTAACGGTTTTTAACGGTTTTATTTTTTTAGAGATTAGCCCAAAACCATCCTCGGGTCACAACAGACGTATCTGCTAAATTTCAAGAAGATCGGGTTTTAAACAGTTTCTTTTATAGGGTTTGGTGTTTTTAACGGTTTTTAACTGTTATAAATAACGTTTTTTAACTGCCAAATAACGGTTCTAATTTTAGAGAAGTAGTCCTGTACCTGTGCAATGTCACAACGGCTATTTGAAGAAAAGCAGAGGAAAAAGGATGTCTTTGAAACCGTTATAACAGCTTTTTAACGGTTTTTAACGGTTTTTTTTTTTAGAGATTAGCCCAAAACCATCCTCGGGTCACAACAGACGTACCTGCCAAATTTCATGACAATCGGTTGAGCCGTTTTGAGTCTATAGCGTACACAGACACACACACACACAGACAGAATTTGCCATTTATATATTAGATATATGTGTGGTGTGTGTGTGTGTGTGTGTGTGTGTGTGTGTGTGTGTGTGTGTGTGTGTGTGTGTGTGTGTGTGTGTGTGTGTAAGCGTGCGTTTGAAAGGTGGAGGGGTGGAGAGGGTGATTGCAGACAGCGTGAGGAGACTTGGGTGTGGGGGGTGGGGGTGGGGTGTTAAGGGATGCAAGTGGATGAAACTGGAATGCGTGGTACCAATCTTCCAAGCTGGCCCATAGCAAACTCAGCCCTGGGTAGGAGCCGACTGGGGCAGAAAAGTCCAATAAATAAATGGCTCAGGACCTCCCAGCCGGGAGTCCTCGACGCTAACTACTTCGCTATTAGCGGTAACTTATGCAATGAAATCTCACCTCCATCACTTGGCTGCCGTAGCCAACGAGTTCAATGCAATGAACATAAGACCAATGACTCGGGGATTGAGCTGCATACCAAACGTACATTTGCTCCATGAAGGCAACAGCAGCGCGTACACCATCGAAGGTCAAGTACCCGACGGGCGTGGTATGGCAGAACATCCCCTAGTGGGACATTTGAAGAATGGACAGGGACTTCAAGAGGCAGACTAGAATTTTGTGAAGACTGGGAGGACGATGGAGACACACACACACACACACACACACACACACACACACACACACACACACACACACACACACACTTTTACTTGTATATAGATAGATAGATATAGATAGATAGATAGATAGATAGATAGATAGATAGAAGAAGAAGATAATATGAGAGAGAGAGAAAGAGAGAGAAGACAGACAGACAGAGAGAGAGGAGAGAGGAGAGAGAGAGTGAGAGAGAGAGAGAGAATCGTCTAATATCGATGATGAATAGACGTTAAAATAACCACTGGAGAGAGAGAGAGAGAGAGAGAGAGAGAGAGAGAGAGAGAGAGAGAGGACAGACAGACAGACAGACAGACAGACAGACAGACAGACAGACACGACCCCCCACACACACACACACACAAACAGACAGACAGATAGAGCAACGTAAAGAGACTGAGATACAGAGGCATAGCTTGCAAAAAGATACGGAGGCAGAAACTGAAATGAAGACAGGTCGAGAGTTGAGCGCAGAAAAAAGACTGGCTCAGGGAGAGAGCAGGAGAGAGAGAGAGAGAGAGAGAGAGAGAGAGAGAGAGAGGAGGGGGGTGGGGGGTGGGAAGGGATGGAGGGAACAGACAGACAGACGGACAGACACAGAGAGGAGAAAGGGGGGGGGGGGGGGTATGATCTTGGTTAAATTTCTCGGTTGTAGAATTCATGTTTCTACACATGTTTCAGCCAGAGATGTCAGGGTCTATGTCTGTATTCATGTTTCTATACACGTTTCAGCCAGAGATGTCAGGGTCTATGTCTGTATTCATGTTTCTGTACACGTTTCAGCCATAGATGCCAGGGTCTATGTCTGTATTCATGTTTCTACACACGTTTCAGCCACAGATGTCAGGGTCTATGTCTGTGGCTTATGAGTTGTAACGTTGTCGGTGTTGTTCGTCTGTCGGGTCAACGAGAACCACTTCAGTCATCTTGGAGCTGAGGGGGGTGAGGTGATTTGTGGATACGCAGGTGGCTGACCAAACCGATGTGTGCACGGAATGTGCGGTAACAGCTTGGACAGGGAATGCGGGAGACCTGCTATTGCTTGCTGGCGCATCATCATCAAAGTCGTCGCAAAGAGTGACTGGCAGGTGAGCAAGGCAGTCATGAAGGTTGACCGATGATTAAGCGCGATACAGTGAGTAGCATGATATCACTACTCGCCTTACAGCCCCTCCACATCGTACTGCTTGAGAGACTTGATATCCTTTCGAGCCATCAACCCTATTAATGTTGCTCAAACCTGTCTGTTATGCTGTCAGCAGTATACTGAAAATTTCGAATTGTGGATATATATATATATATATATATATATGTATATATGTTAGCTTATATCGTACGCAGATATTGTATGGGTTACTTCCCTTCCAATGCTTGGCAAAAATGGTGCAGATTTTCGCTCAAGTCGATCTACTAAAAAAAGAAAAAAAGGTCATACAAAGCATTCATGAGTTCGACATGTGAAGAAGGTTACATCTAATGAATTTCACATACGTGAGCATAACATGAATCGCATCTGTCTGCACAAAATCAACTATGTGG
>CM065728.1:318975-323975 GCA_033310375.1 Conus canariensis | reverse complement strand
TGATGTGATTTTGTTAAAGTCTTTTCATAAGTGTTCTTAGTGGAGTGTCTATATCCTAACACGTGAAGGAGAGAGGTGAGAGAGAAAATGACCAGAGACAGTAGGTCTGACATTCTCAGTGATCTCTGTTGCCTTTTAATATCGTCAAATATCATCGATGATGAGCAGACGTTAAAATAACCACTGAACTGAACTGAAAGCAGTTTCCCACAGTACAGTGAAACATGCTAGAGTTAAGTTCTGCAGTCAAAGCCGGGTCCTGAAGTGCATAAATACATATATTCATTGTTGATCACGACTGAAAGAGATTCAAATCTAATGATAACAATAATAGCAATTGTAGTGGCATTGTACTATGATACTGCATTGCATGTTAAACAATGCAAAGAACACTAAAAGAGCTAATACTTCAACCAAGGTAACAAAGGAGCTGATTAGTTATTTCCCTTGAATGTTGTAACCAGAATTTGCGTAAACATGGAATATCGAAGTTTATATCAACAGACTGTTTCAATATTCGATGATAACATTACTTCACGATTAGTTATAGTTATAACAAAAACTTTATTCCATTTTATTTACGTTTAGTGAAGAGTTTGCAATAATCTGATCAAGTAGAAAGAACTCGTGGAGAGCGTGGCAGCAGAGAGTCCTCAGAAGAGAAGCCCCCTTCAAGCAAGTGTTTCGGCCCTTATCTCCTGACACTCTAGGGGGGTTGGGCCACACCCGGTTCATGACTCCGGATGTCCCTCTGCTGCCCCCTTTTTTTTTTCCCATCTTGGGACGAGCCATGGCTGGGATTCGAACCCATGACCTTCTGGACATGCTCATTTTCCACTTAATGACTCGCGCTTTAACCACTGAGCCCACGGGGACACCTGATATTTGTAGGGAAATTAAGCCTTATGAAGTTCACTTTTGTTCCTCCTTGACCAGATCCAGCTTGAACACCTTTCTGCCGCTTCTGCCATTGCTTTCAGGGCTCTGGTTTTTTTCCCTCCTGCAACTGAGAGCTGTTTCATGAGGCTGTATGCAGACGTTCCTACGAACCCTCTAGCTCCAATTTCTGCAGTGAGGACTTTGACCTGATAGCCTTCTCTCCTCAGGCTGTTTGCCAGATCAGCATACTTTTCAGTCTTGTAGATTTGAGCTGCCTCCATTCTGTTCTCATATGGCACCGTGAGCTCGATCATGATCAGCTGCTTGGTTGACTTAGAGTGGACTACTATGTCTGGTCTCATGCCACTCTTGCTGATGATCTTCTGGGTGACTCTTCCATTCTGGGAGGTCTGCAGTGCACTCCCAGTCATCTGCCCCGTCCAGCAGACTCTGCCTGCATGTTTCGAGTGGCACTGTTGTTCTTGGCCATGATTTGCTGCCTCCTGCCGTGAAGAATGTTGCGGGTGCTTTTGGAGTCCTGATTTTCCCTTTTGTGGTGTTGGTACTAGCCCAGACTACTTGTACAATCTCTTTGAGCACTTGGTTGTGCCTCCATGTGTACCTTCCTTGAGCCAGGGCTACTTTACATGAGCTTAGGACATGCTCCACTGTTTGTTTTTCATGGCAGAGGGGGCATGCAGGATCGTCTGTTTTCCCCCACTTCACCAGGTTTGCATTTGAGGGCAGAAGGTCATATGCAGATCTGAGAATGAAGCTGATCCTGAGAGGGGCCATGCGCCAAATGTCATTCCAAGTGAGACTTCTTTGGAGTGCATTCTCCCACGTTGTCCATTGCCCTTGCTGGCTCTGCTGGACTGCTTTTTGGAGTCTTTTTTGGTCTTCTTCTTTTCTCATCTCCTGAATCATCATGTCTCTTTTGGCTTTTCCTTTGGCCTTTGACCACCAATTCAGTTTTGGTCACCCCCATCCTTGTCTGTTGGTCTGTGTGTGTCCTGTTATTTTCTCTGATCTTGAGACTTTCTTTTGCAGAATCCATCGCCTCTTGAACTTTCCATTTTCTGCCTGTCTTCAGCTGGGGCTTGATTGCTTCTACCACCTTGTCTCCTGAGTCCTCCAGCATGCTTTGAAGTCTGATCTTCCCTGCTTTGTATTCCTCCAGGATGGATTTCAGTGGTAGTTTCAGCTTTGCTTGGCGACAGTACAGCGCTAATGTCAGTCAGACAGGGTGGGACACCAAGCCATTTCCTTGTGAACTTGTTGATTTTGGCTTCCATTGCCTCCACTATGCTGGTGCAGATGTCGTATATCATCAGAGGCCACATGAGCTTTGGTATTAGCATGAACTGCAGACACCAGACCTTGTACTTGCCAGGGAGCCCACACTGGTCAATGGTCTCCAAGCCTTCCTCCGCCATCTGCTTGGTTTCTTTTGCTCTTTGTGTGTCTTTCAGCGTATCATCATACCATCTTCCAAGGCTCTTGACTGGTTCTTCTGTGACTGTTGGAATGGCCTGGTTGGCAACACTGAAGACCACAGATCCGGCCACTTTTCCTTTCCTCAGTGAGAGACTCCGTGATTTCTTTGGCTTGAACTTCATTCTGGATGAGGCAACTATGTCGTCCAGCCTCTCCAGCACATGACGTGTCTCGTCTTCTCTGGATGAAATCACTGTAGTGTCATCCATGAAGGCCTTGAGAGGAGGCATCTTGTATCCATCGCCAAGGTCTGTTTGTCTCGCGTGTTTGTTGCTGCTTTCAAGATGAGTTCCATTGCCAGCACGAACAGTATTGGGGAAATTGCACAGCCCATTGCAATACCCACTTCCAAGTTGATCCAGTCTGTTGTGTACTCCTTGGTAGAGAACCGCATTGAGAAGCCATTGAAGTACTTCTTGAGCATGTCGCGGATGTTCTTTGGCACATGGTACATCTCAAGAGCCAACTGTATCATCTCATGGGGCACAGATCCATATGCGTTTGCCAGATCAAGCCACACTACGTCCAGGTCTCTCTTTTCTGTTTTTGCTTTTTGGATTGCGTCCCAGATCATTGTGGCGTGTTCTACACAGCCAGCCACGCCTGGGATGCCACCTTTCTGGACTGACACATCCAAGTACTTGTTTTCCATCAGGTACGTGGTCAGCCTTGCTGCCATGACAGAGAAGAAGATTTTCCCTTCGACGTTCAGTAGTGATATTGGCCTGAACTGGCTGATGTCACTTGAGTTTTGCTCTTTGGGGATGTACACACCATCTGCCGTCATCCACTGGCCGCTGATCTTCTGGTTTCTCCAAGCCGATCGCAGCAGCCTGTGGAGCCACTCCAGCACCTTGGGACATTTCTTGTAAAGCTGGTAAGGTATTCCGTTTGGCCCTGGTGATGATTTGGCTCTGGCTTGTCGACCACCTTCTTGATTTCCGCCAACGTTGGAGGCTTGCCATTGAACTGTTCCTCAGGGTTGGCTGGCCACACCAGACCTTGAATGTCGAGTGGTGCTTTGCTCTGTGGGTCAGAGTATGTTTTCCTCAGATGCTGCTCAAGAACTCCTTTGTCCACACTTAGGGTCCCAGATTTTTGGCTGCTCAAACAGTGTTCTGGCAAACTGGGAGGGGTCTCTGAAGAAGCGCTCTTGTGTCTTCTTCTTTTTGCTCTTCCTCTTCCTCGCAGATTCCGCTTTGCTGAGGGCGCTGTGTTTTTCTTTCAGGTCTTTCCACAGTTTTTCCAAGCCTTGTTTTTCAGCTGGCAGTGCGGTCTTCATTTGCATCTTGAGGTTTTTCTTTTGGACCCTGATCTTGTCCATCTTTTCTTGGCGTCTGGATTTCTTGGAGGTGTTTTCTCTTTGGGTAGTTTTACTCCATAGGCGTCTCTACATGTGGCATACACAATGTCCCCATATGTGGCTAGTTTGTGTTCAAGGGTGCTTTTCCCTATCAGTGCATCGAGTCTTTGGACGATTTTTGCATCCAGTTTCTCCCAATCTTCAGTTTCGTTTGCTCGTGGCAGGTTGAGTTTCAGGCGCCTGGCATCGAGGGCCTGTGCAAATTCCTCATCCGAACCAACAGCGTGGATGTCCTTGGCACTGTGGTTTAAATCCTGGCCTTGTCTTCCGACGTCTTATCTGCTGATGCAGTGCGCTGCTGCTCATTCAGATGAGTCTTCACACATCCCATCTTTGTTCTGTGGATCTTCATGCCACGGGTGGTAGCGAAACGCTTTCCACAGACACATGGATATTCCATTTGGTCCATGTTCATAGTCCGTTTGGGATTTGCAGTCATGATTGGTTGAGCACCGATGGATTCATCATTCTCTCCCCCTTTCGGTGAATCCTGGAGCATCTTTTCCTTTTATTTTTAGTAGCCACATGTTTAAGGCAAAGTGGGGAGCCAGCCCACAGAGCCCTTGGTTCTGGTCTTTCCCAGTGTCCTCCGGTCTTTCCCGGACGTCCTCCGGCCTATTCCCGGAAGTCAATGGTTTACCCATGCATCAGTAGAAAGAAACTCGTGGAGAGCGTGGCAGCAGAGAGTCCTCAGAAGAGAAGCCCCCTTCAGCAAGTGTTTCGGCCCTTATCTCCTGACACTCTAGGGGGGTTGGGCCACACCCGGTTCATGACTCCGGATGTCCCTCTGCTGCCCCCTTTTTTTTTTTCCCATCTTGGGACGAGCCATGGCTGGGATTCGAACCCATGACCTTCTGGACATGCTCATTTTCCACTTAATGACTCGCGCTTTAACCACTGAGCCACGGGGACACCTGATATTTGTAGGGAAATTAAGCCTTATGAAGTTCACTTTTGTTCCTCCTTGACCAGATCCAGCTTGAACACCTTTCTGCCGCTTCTGCCATTGCTTTCAGGGCTCTGGTTTTTTCCCTCCCTGCAACTGAGAGCTGTTTCATGAGGCTGTATGCAGACGTTCCTACAAACCCTCTAGCTCCAATTTCTGCAGTGAGGACTTTGACCTGATAGCCTTCTCTCCTCAGGCTGTTTGCCAGATCAGCATACTTTTCAGTCTTGTAGATTTGAGCTGCCTCCATTCTGTTCTCATATGGCACCGTGAGCTCGATCATGATCAGCTGCTTGGTTGACTTAGAGTGGACTA
>CM065728.1:306475-311475 GCA_033310375.1 Conus canariensis | reverse complement strand
TCGCTCACAATGACGTGCCGTACAGTAGTCGCCCTGCTCGAAAGTTACCAGTCTGACTGTCGCTCACAATGACGTGCCGTACAGTACTCGCCCTGCTCGAAAGCTACCAGTCTGACTGTCGCTCACAATGACGTGCCGTACAGTACTCGCCCTGCTTGATAGCTACCAGTCTGACTGTCGCTCACAATGATGAGCCAACATTTGCTGTGTGATTCGGTTTGGGGGTTTCAGTCTGTCTATGTGCTTGTACAATTAATTAATTATCAGTCTGTCCAGCCTGTCTCTGTTCCTTTCTCTGTCTTGTTTGTTCCTCTCTCTGTCTCTTCTCCTGACCTCTCTGAGTCCTCTGTGAGTGAGTGACTACAAGAGAGAGAGAAGAGAAAGAAGAGAGAGAGAGAGAGAGAGAGAGAGAGAGAGAGAGAGGTTGTAGATGTGAAAAATTTTTTTTAAGCAGGAACTGTAAAAACCGTATCATTCGTAACAACAACAACGACTAGTACTGTTAGCTGACACAGGTCAGAAAGTGTTCTGATTATGAAGCCTCATCTGAAGACAATTGAAACACTAAATCATCACCCTTCCCACAAAAAGCTCCGTGAACTTTGCTTTACTATTTTAACACATCTCTCTCTCTCTTCTCTCTCTCTCTCTCTCTCTCTCTCTCTCTCTCTCTGTATGTGTGTGCATGTGTGTGTGTGTGTGTGTGTGTGTGTGTGTGTGTGTGTGTGTGTGTGTGTGTGTGTGTGTGGCGAGACAGAGAGAGAGAGAGAGAGAGACAGAGGCAGACAGACAGACAGAGAGAATGGTGGGGGTGAGAGGGGGTGTCTGGGCAGGCACACATGTACACACTAACACAGACATCATGGGGAGAGGGGTGGGAAGAGGAGGTGAGGAGGGAGACGGGAAGGAGCGAGACAGTGGGAAGAGGAAGGACGTGCAAGGCATTAGGACTGAAGATCAGTGGGAAGAGGGAGGACGTGCAAGGCATTAGGACTGAAGATGCAGTGGGAAGAGGGAGAGGAACGTGCAAGGCATTAGGACTGAAGATCAGTGGGAAGAGGGAGGACGTCAAGGCATTAGGACTGAAGATCATTGGGAAGAGGGAGGACGTTCAAGGCATTAGGAATGAAGATCAGTGGCTGTGTAGTGTGTTCACATTATGAAGCGCTTCAACAGATCGGAAAGAGCTATAGAAATAGCTTGTCATTGAGCAATAGTAGTTGTAGTCGTAGCAGTAGCAGAAGCAGCAGAAGTAGTAGTAGTAATAGTAGTAGCAGCAGCAGCAGCAGTAGTAGTAGCAGCAGCAGCAGCAATAGTAGTAGTACTAATGGTAGTAATAGCAGCGGTAGCGGCAGAAGTAGTAGTAGTAGTGGTGGTGATGGTAGTGGTGGTGGTGGTGGTTTTTGTTGTTGTTGTAGCAGTCGTGTCACCAACACCAACAAACAGAAACGATCATTGTTCATCGAGGTTGCCCTGTCGACCATTGTGTCTGGCGGTGTGTTTACTGAGTGCAAACAATGCGTGACATTTTAGGACTTTCTTTGTTTCTACCACACAAAAAGCTGGATCTGACAAAAGGACACGTAAGGACTCTCTTTGTTTATACCACACAAAAAGCTGGATCTGACAGAAGGACATGTAAGGACTTTCTTTGTTTCTACCACACAAAAAGCTGGATCTGACAAAAGGACATGTTAGAACTCTGTGTTTCCACCACACAAATACTGGATCTGACAAAAGTACATGTAAGGACTTTGTTTCTACCACACAAATGCTGGACCTTACAAAAGGACATGTAAGGACTTTCTTTGTTTCTACCACACAAAGTTGGACCTGACAAAAAGGACATGTAAGGACTCTCTTTGTTTCTACCACACAAATGCTGGACCTGACAAAAAGGACATGTAAGGACTTTCTTTGTTTCTATCACACATATTCTGGATCTTACAAAAAGGACATGTAAGGACCTTCTTTGTTTCTACCACACAAATGCTGGACCTTACAAAAAGGACATGTTAGGACTTTCTTTGTTTCCACCACACAAATGTTGGACCTGACAAAAGGCAAGGACATGTAAGGACTTTCTTTGTTTCTTTCTACCACACAAATGCTGGACCTGACAAAAAGGACATGTAAGGACTCTCTTTGTTTCTACCACACATGCTGGACCTTACAAAGAGGACATATAAGGACTTTCTATGTTTCTACCACACAAATGCTGGACCTGACAAAAAGGACATGTAAGGACTCTTTCTTTCTACCACACATGCTGGACCTTACAAGAGGACATATAAGGACTTTTTATGTTTCTACCACACAAATGCTGGACCTGACAAAAAGGACATGTAAGGACCCTCTTTGTTTCTACCACACATGCTGGACCTTACAAAGAGGACATATAAGGACTTTCTTTGTTTCTACCACACAAATGCTGGACCTGAAAAAAGGACATGTAAGGACTCTCTTTGTTTCTACCATACAAATGCTGGACCTGACAAAAAGGACATGTAAGGACTCTCTTTGTTTCTACCACACAAATGTAGGACCTGACAAAAAGGAACATACGTCCCTCTGTCCAGGTGTTCAAGGCTACATCCCCACTGCGCATGTTCGTAGTCAGCGGACTATGTCGCAAGTTACAGCGAGCGGTCTGTAGTCACATGGTCACAGCGCTTTGTCGTTGTTGTTGTTGTTGTTGTTGTCGTTGTTGCTGTTGTTCTTTTTCTTAAAGATTTGTGAGTTGATTTCAACGCGGTGACATGGCCCTTAGCGGTCGGCTGGGCTCTAAGCAACACTGTCGTACCTGAATGGCGAGGCAATGGGAACAGCCTCAGCACGTACTCCTTGCTCTCTAACGAATGCAGGCAGGGCTTGTGAGGGTGCGACTACCGTCTGAACCCTCCACTCCTCCTTCACAACACCCCCCCCCCCCCCCGCTCCTCACACCACCCTCCCTCCTTCTCCCATCCCCTTTCGCCTCCTTCCATACGCACCCCCTTCTCTCCCCCACCTCCTACCCCCCCACCCCCACCCCACCCCTCGCCCCCCACCTGCTGGTGTGATGACATAGGGGAACGCAAAACAGCAATCGAGGAACAAGTTCTTCTTCGTTCACTCAGACAGGAACCCCAGAGGCAATGACGAAGGCTGCTGTACGGCGGAGGCCCTCCAGTGATCCATAAAGCTTTTCCCTTATCGGTGTGTTGGCAGGCCAGGTCTCTGCCCTCAGCTTTTCATGTGTGGGACAGAGCTGCAGGAAGTGTTCCACGGTCACTGGGGCTGTACCGCATGGGCAACCTGCAGACTCGCCAATGTGGAATTTCGTGAAGATGTGATGTCTCAGTTTGGAGTGCCCTGTCCTCAGTCTCACAATGCTCACTTGGTCTGATCTGGGCAGCAGGAAGTATGCATCCTCTTGTTGAAGTCTGGGTGCTGCTCAGGCTATCTTCGTTTTTGCTTTTTTTGTCTGATATTGTCAGTCAAACCGGTGACGTGGAACACACGAACAGTGGCGGGTGACAGTACAGGCTTAATAGACAACGTGCTTTTGTACACATTGGTATTGGACATCATGTGATCATTTCTTTGCCGGATTAGTATATACATTGGTATTGGGTATCATGTGATCATTTCTTTGCCGGATTAGTATATACATTGTTACTGGATATCATGTGATCATTTCTTTGCCCGATTAGTATATACATTGGTAGTGGATATCATGTGATCATTTCTTTGCCCGATTAGTATATACATTCTTGTGTTTTGCTCTGTTTTATTTTCCTTTCTTTTCTTTATCAAAGGAGAGATTCGTCACGCTCGCTCTCTTCTCTTCTCTTCTCTTCTCTCTCTCTCTCTCTCTCTCTCTCTCTCTCTCTCTCTCTCTGGGTGGAAAAAAGCATAAGTAATTTGCTTATCTCATTATCCTGGATAAATAAAAATTTCGTTCCTTCCTTCCTTCGTTCTCTCTCTCTCCTTCTCTGTCAGTAAAGCTATTGTCAAAGGCTGGTTTGTGTAACGATTTTCTCTTTGTGTCAACTTATGTATTTTACAATATCCCCTAAGAACTAGTTTTGTGTTTTCTTCTTAATTTCTTTAATACAGAACTCGATGCAAACAAGTCGACTTGTTCCTATTTCGTCCCGTTCCTCCTCCTCCTCCCAACTTCCGTAATTAAAAATCGTTTGTTCCTTTGTTTGTTCTGTTTCTCTCTCTCTCTCTCTCTCTCTCTCTCTCTCTCTCTCTCTCTCTCTCTCTCTCTCTCTCTCTGTACATACTTATATATGTTTGTTTATGCATATGTATATGTGTATGAACTATATGTATATGTATTTATGTATGTGTAAATATCTATATGTGTGTGTGTGTGGTGTGTGTGTGTGCGTAAATATATTCGGAATTTTTTTTTCTTTTTGTTTTTTTGTTTTTTGTTTTGTGAGGGCATGGTGTGAGACAGCCATTATTGTTGCTTATCCATCTTGCCCTCAATAAAACATTCGTTCGTTCGTTCGTTCGTTCGTTCCAGTTACCCCAAACCTACCCCTTGGCCTTCTCTCTCTCTCTCTCTCTCTCTCTCTCTCTCTCTCTCTCTCTCTCTCTCTCTCTCTCTCCCTCTCTCCATTTACCCCAAACCTACCCCTTGGCCTTTTCCTTTCCCGTTTCCTTCCCCTTGTTCGCTATGTTCACGCGCTTTTCTATTTGCATTCGTTTGTCAATAATATGGACAATAGCTAAACTTGTTTTGAACTGTACAAGATCTTGTTACACTTTGTTCTTTTTATATGTGTATTTGCATTAATTTGATCTTTAAATGCATTAATTTGATCTTTACATTGTTTCTCTTTCTTTTGCCCCAGGGCTGGGTGGAAAAAAGCATTTGTATCGCTTATCTCATTACCCTGGTAAAATAAAATTTCGTTCGTTCGTTCTCTCTCTCTCTCACTAATATTATCAAACCAGAACCCAAAATTGGTATGGAAAGCTATTAACGAACTTACAAAAAA
>CM065728.1:273975-301475 GCA_033310375.1 Conus canariensis | reverse complement strand
GAGAGAGAGAGAGAGAGAGAGAGAAGAGACAGACAGAGACAGAGACAGAGAGACAGAGAGAGAGAGAGGATTATTGATGTTTTACTGTTCTTTCCATTCCCTGTGGGGGTTGTTGGGTTCGTTTATTCTCATGTGTGTGTTTCAGTCGTTGTTTTGATGTGCTATGTGTACTCATGAACGTAGTGTTTGGTCTTCAGATAGAACAGAAATGGTCTGTGTACTTTACATGCAAACAATAGTCATCAGATTGGGCGCTCCTCCCCCACCCCACCTCTCTCTCTACCCCTGTTCTTCTCTCTCTCTCTCTCTCTCTGTCTCTCTCTCTCTCTCTCTCTCTCTCTCTTCTCTCACACACACACACACACACACACACACTTCTCTCTCTGTCTGTGTGTCTGTCTCTCCTCTCTCTTTCTCTCTCTGTCTCCCTCTCAAGCATACACATACACGTGCGGACACGCGCGCGAGCACACACACACACACACACACACAGACACACAGACACACACACACCACACACACACACACACACACACAAAATACACATACACACATGCATATGCATGCACACACACACACACTCTCTCTCTCTCTCTCTCTCTCTCTCTCTCTCCACACACACACACACACAAACACAAACACACACACCACATACACACAACTCTTGGAATTTATGGAAGAGCTGACAGAGACGATGGAAGAATGCGATCAAACAGATATTATCATCATGGATTTTGCCAAGGCTTTTGATAAGGTGAACCACACGCTCCTCCTCCACAAGTTACATCAGTATGGAGTCCGGGGCCATGACAGCAGTGGATTGGTGGATTCTTGCAAGTTCGCCGACAGGCAGTTGTGGCTGATGGAACCAGATCAGACTTTGTCAGTGTCAAGTCAGGAGTACTTCAGGGCTCCGTTTTAGGACCGAGTCTATTCCTCGCCTACATAAACGACTTGCCCGAAAATATCTCCGCACAGACACGTTTCTTCGCGGATGACACAGCTGTCTACTGGCTAATAACATCAAGCCAAGACCAAGTGATCTGCAACATGATCTACAAAAACTTGAAGAGTGGGAAAAGAGTTGGGACATGGCTTTCCATCCTGGCAAATGTACCACTCTTTCAGTCATCAGCCCCAAACGTAAGAAAAAACTTACTGTCCCAGGCTATCATCTACATAGCCAGACCTGGGCAAATGTAACCTCGACCAAGTACCTGGGGGTTACCATCTCTCAAGATCTTAGATGGGACCTCCACATAAACAACATCACCAACAAAGCCAACAAGACCCTCGGCTTCCTGAGGCGCAACCTGAAGATCAGCGCCCGTCACATCAAAGAGACTGCCTATAAAGCTCTGGTGCGCCCAGTCTTGGAATATATGCAAGTACTGTTTGGGACCCCTACACAAAAGAGCATATCACCACCATCTAAGCAGTGCAAAGAAGAGCAGCCCGCTTCGTTTACAACAGGTACCACAAAATAATATGCAAGTGTCCAACAAATGCTCAGCGAACTAGGCTGGACACCTTTACAGAGCTGGAGAAAGATCGCACGGCTCGCTATGCTTTATAAGATCAGGCATGGCTTGGCACATGTGGACTTTGAAAAAGCTCTTCTGTCTAATAGAAAACCAAAACTTAGGGCTGCAACCTCACGTGACAGAAGATCACACTCCCACCAGCTCAACCCCTCCAGTGTGTCCGCGATTACAGACTAAATTCGTTCCTGCCACGTACCATCCAGGAGTGGAACGACAACTTGACAGAGGCTGTCGTAACATCAGAGACTCTTGACCTATTCAGGTCAAGAGCTTCCAGCCTTCTGCAATAACTCTTTTTTTTTCTTCTTTTTTTGTGTCTGCCCCTAAAGTGTCAGAATAATCAACTTGATGATTGTGGACACTTAATGGATGATGATGATGAATATTAATCCGAAATGTGTTCAACCTAACCGCAACAACAGCAGTGCTCGCGTTGACGGAACATGTCAAATATCTGGAGATACACATTACAACACAGCATTTTTTGTTACATTCCCAGTTATCTCCACTCAGTACTTTATCTTTTTACATTCCCAGTTATCTCCTCTCATTACTTTATCTTTTTACATTCCCAGTTATCTCCTCTCAGCACCTTATCTTTTTAAATTCCCAGTTATCTCCTCTCAGTACTTTATCTTTTTACATTCCCAGTTATCTCCTCTCAGTACTTTATCTTTTTACATTCCCAGTTATCTCCTCTCATTAATTCATCTTCTAAATGTGATGGGAAACACGATGGTAGGGGGATTGTTTCACTGATGGTGATGATGATGGTAGGGGGATTGTTTCACTGATGGTGATGATGATGGTAGGGGGATTGTTTCACTGATGGTGATGATGGCTGCCTCATTATTGAGCCCTGGAGCTGAACATGGCCTCAGTACACGCAATGAACGTTACTTCTGTCCTATATTCTGTGCCCCTCGATGGCATCTCGCTCAATCCGCCCCCCCCCCCCCCCCCCGCCCCAACCCCCCACCCCCCACCGCCCCAAAGGCAAGACGCTCGCTTGATCAATGCTTTGCAACCTAAACAAAGATAATTTGGCGCAGATACAAAAGCAACAGGTTCCGGAGTAGTTTGTGATAGATGCGTGCAGAGACTTCAAAAACTGACCCAAAACAAACAAACAAAAAAACCCTGTCATAAATCAATTACGTAATTCCACGATATGTCACAGTACTCAGACAATGATATCCCTCCATCCGATATATACATCACTCTGATACATTAGGGACTGAACTATCGTTGGGGGAGGAGGGGGGGGGGGGGGGGGGGCTGGCGGTGAATTAAAGTATGGGTAGTTGTTCATGTCGGTGCCTAACATATACATCACTCTGATACATTAGGGACTGAACTATCGTTGGGGGTGGAGGTGGGGGTGGCGGTGAATTACAGCATGGATAGTTGTTCATGTCAGTGCCTGATATATACATCATTCTGATACATTAGGGACTGAACTATTGTTGGGGGTGGAGGTGGGGGTTGGGGTGAATTAAAGCATGGGTACTTGTTCATGTCAGTGCCTGAAATATACATCACTCTGATACATTAGGGACTGAACTATCGTTGGGGGAGGATTGGGGGGGGGGGGGGGTTGTGGCGGTGAATTAAAGTATGGGTAGTTGTAAATGTCAGTGCCTGATATATACATCATTCTGATACATTAGGGACTGAACTTTTGTTGGGGGTGGAGGTGGGAGTGGCGGTCAATTACAGCTTGGGTAGTTGTTCATGTCAGTGCCTCAGCCTCTTTTCATCCCCCAACTCCCTCCCTGAAAAAAATTGCTCATAGTTGTTCTTTTTCTTTCTTATTTCATCCCCAACCCCCTCCCTGAAAAAAAAATGTTCATAGTTGTTCATTTTTGTTTCTTATTTCATCCCCCAACCCCTCCCTGAAAAAACAATTGTTCATAGTTGTTCTTTTTCTTTCTTATTTCATCCCCCAACCCCTCCCTGATAAAGAAAACAATTGTTCAAGGGTTGTTTGTTTTCTTTCTTAATTTCATCCCCAACCCCCTCCCTGAAAAAAAAAACAATTGTTCACGGTTGTTCTTTTTCTTTCTTATTTCATCCCCAACCCCCTCCCTGAAAAAAAAAATGTTCATAGTTGTTCTTTTTCTTTCTTATTTCATCCCCCAACCCCTCCCTAAAAAGTAAACAATTGTTCATAGTTGTTCATTTTCTTTCTTATTTCATCCCCCAACCCTCTCCCTAAAAAAACAATTGTTCATAGTTGTTCATTTTCTTTCTTACTTCATCCCCAACCCCCTCCCTGAAAAAACAATGTTCATAGTTGTTCTTTTTCTTTCTGTATTTCATCCCCAACCCCCTCCCTGAAAAAAACAATTGTTCATAGTTGTTCTTTTTCTTTCGTATTTCATCCCCAACCCCCTCCCTGAAAAAACCATTGTTCATAGTTGTTCTTTTCTTTCTTATTTCATCCCCAACCCCCTCCTGAAAAAAACACCATTGTTCATGTTGTTCTTTTCTTTCTTATTTCATCCCCAACCCCCTCCTGAAAAAAAAACCCATTGTTCATAGTTGTTCTTTTCTTTCTTATTTCATCCCCCAACCCCCTCCCTGAAAAAAACCATTGTTCATAGTTGTTCTTTTCTTTCTTATTTCACAAGAAAAGAACAGAAGAGAGTGTTCTTTTCACAAAGAAAAGAAAAAGAGATTCGTATTCGATTAAGAAAAAATGAATGTGATGAGAAAAAAAGCAGATTAAATACAAGATCCCCTACCATTCGCTACTCATGTAAACTCCGTTCTCCATCCACCTTACTCTCTTTTCCTTGACTCTCTCTCTCTCTCTCTCTCTCTCTCTCTCTCTCTCTCTCTCTCTCTCTCTCTCTCTCTCCCTCCTCTCCTCCCCACCCCCAGTTCATAGTACAGGATCCTTTAGTCACTTCCCCTAACCCAGTTCTACTCATCTGATGTATTCCCGGAGTGGAGAAGAGAGGAACACAGTCAGACACCCAAAGGAAGGCCCTGGCCATGGAGTACGTCCGCAACCAGTACCCCCAGGAAGACTGGACCCATGTCTTTACAGATGGCTCCGCCACAGAAGCAACGAGGGATGGTGGAGCTGGAATATTCCTCCGATACAAAGACGGAGATGAAGAAATTGCAATTCCAACAGGAAAATACTCCACCAACTTCCGAGCTGAGCGTGAAGCCCTCTGTGAGGCAGCCACAACAGTCTCGCAGAACTCCACAAGAAGGCAGTGGTGGTGTTCTCAGACGCTCTCTCCATGCTCCAAGCCCTCAAGAACTCCCGCTGCAAAGAACAGAATCATCTCACTTCAGCCCTTGTTGCCCTGAGTGCCAGAGTGGAGAAAGTGGTGATACAATGGGTACCAGCACACTGTGGCATCAGAGGCAGCGAAAAAGCGGACATTCTGGCAAAAGACGGTGCACAGAAGGAGCAGGCCAACAACCTGGTATCATACGATGAAATCAAGACAGTCATCAAGGTACAGCAAGGAATAAAGTGGCGCCTCCAGCACCCCAAATACAACCCAGAAGACAAATACCGTTTGCTGGGACGACAGGAACAGGTCAAGATCTTCCGCCTGAGGACTGGACACAATCTCCTGCTCCACCACATGCACACAAAATTTGGCATTGGACAGAGTGGAGAGTGCCCTTGTGGTGAGGGACAAATGACAACCGACCACATCCTTCAAGACTGTATGACGCATGCAGCATCCAGGAGAAAGCACTGGCCAACACCGACAGCAGTGGAAGTCAAGTTGTACGGCACCCTGGAGGAGCTGCGTTGGACGGCAGCCTTCATCGAGGACACCGGGCTGCTCATCTAACGGGAGGCGAACAAGGAAGAAGAATCTGATGTATTCGCCTCTCTTGTATACACTGACACAGACACACACACACACACACACACACCCCACACACGCGCGCGCGCGCGCGCAGGGAGAGAGAGAGAGAGAGAGAGAGAGGAGAGAGAGAGAGAGAGAAGCCCTTACACACACACACACACACACACACACACACACACACACACACACACATGCACGCACGCGCGCATGCATACACGCACGCGCGCATGCACGCATGTACTAAAACAGAGACAAAGACAGACAGAAAGACAGAGACAGCGAGAGAAACGCATGCGTTTGTGCGCGCGCACACACGCGCGTACACACACACACACACACACACACACACACACACACACACATATATATATATATATATATATATATATATATATATATATATATATATACTGACATGGGTAGTAAGCCAGCATTGAAAGGAAGTAGACAGGGCTAGGGGAAAGAGAGAAAGACAGCTGGGGCAGATGCAATTTATATCACCTATGTTACCATGCAGTTTATATCGCCTATGTTATCATGCAGTTTATAACAACTATGTTACCATGCAGTTTATAACACCTATGTTACCATGCAGTTTATAACACCTATGTTACCATGCAGTTTATAACACCTATGTATACATACCTATGTCATGCAGTTTATAACACCTATGTTATCATACAGTTTATAACACCTATGTTATCATGTGGGAAAAGAGTTTGATGCAGTGTATAACACCTATGTTATCATGCAGTTTATAACACCTATGTTACCATGCAGTTTATAACAACTATGTTATCATGTGTGTGTGTGTGTGTGGGAAAGCGTGTGTGGATGTGTGTGTGCATGTGTGCGTGTGTGTATGTGTGCGTGTGTGTGTGTGTGTGTGTGTGTGTGTGTGTGTGTGTGTGTGTGTGTGTGTGTGCTGTGGTGTGCGTGTGGGGGTGGGGTGGGTGAGTTAGTGTGTGTGTGGGAGGGAGTGTGTGTGTGTGTGTGTGAGTGTGTGTATGTGTGTGAGCACACCGACATGTTTTCCACTGCCTCTCCAACGATATGCTCGTGCAAGTGATTTTAATTCTCTTTGAACTTAATTCAGCTTCTGCTTTATGTGACAGGGACTTGGATGTGTGTGTGTGCGTGTTCAGTTGGCCAACCTTTTAGCCTGAAGAAGGTTTGTAATAAACCGAAAATTTGCTTCTTACAACGGCGTTACCGCGTTTTACTTGTTTGAGTCCTATATACCTATGTTATCATGCAGTTTATAACACCTATGTTATCATGCAGTTTATAATACCTATGTTATCATGCAGTTTATAACACCTATGTTATCATGCAGTTTATAATACCTATGTTATCATGCAGTTTATAACACCTATGTTACCATGCAGTTTATAACACCTATGTTATCATGCAGTTTACAACACCAATATTATCATCCAGTTTATAACACCTGTGTTATCATGCAATTTATAACACCTATGTTATCATGTGGGAAAAGAGTTTGATGCAGTGTATAACACCTATGTTAGCATGCAGTTTATAACACCTATGTTATCATGCAGTTTATAACACATATGTTATCATGCAGTTTATAACACCTATGTTATCATGCAGTTTATAACACCTATGTTATCATGTGGGATAAAAGTTTGCCAAATTTCTTGCTATAATCAATGATTGACTTGGGAGAATGTGATGGTGGGTGGGGGGGGGGGATGATTGGATGAGGTCCTGTGGTGGTGGAGATTCAATATATTTTACTGACATTCACACGGGGGGGGGGGGGGGGGGGGGGGGTGATGGTGGGGAGGGAGGGGATGATTGGATATATAAGGTCTGTGGTAGTGGAGGAGATTCAATATAACTCATACTGACATTCACAGAGGGGGATGACTGGATATCTAAGGTCTGTGGTGGAGGAGATTCAATATCATTCATACTGACATTCACAGGAAGGGGAGGGGGGGGGGGGGGATGATTGGATATCTAAGGTCTGTGGTGGAGGAGATTTAGTATCATTCATACTGACATTCACAGGCGGGGGGGGGGTTACCTAAGGTCTGTGGTGGAGGAGATTGAATATTATTCATACTGACATTCATGGGGGTCGGGGGGGGGTGGGGGGCAATTGGATATCTAAGGTCTGTGGTGGAGGAGATTCAATATCATTCATACTGACATTCACAGGGGGGGGGGGGGGGGGGGGTAATTGGATATCTAAGGTCTGTGGTGGAGGAGATTCAATATCATTCATACTGACATTCACAGGGAGGGGGGAGGGGGGGGGGATGATTCGATATCTAAGTTCTGTGGTGGAGGAAATTCAATATAATTCATACTGACATTCACAGAGTGTGTGTGTGTATGTGTGTGTGTGGGGAGGGGGGGGGGGGGTCAGACACCAAGCCCAATTCTGTCTTTGAGACAAACCCATACTTTGTGCTGTATTGTTTAGGAACACGGTTCTGAATGAAGTACGTAACAGGTTGCGTAAAGGCTTCACTCAAAACTGTAATATGCATCAGAGTGTTCCAAGAGCTGTGATTGGGGAGGCCAGGCTCAGCCAGTCCCCTTCAACACCCTGATTGGTCGCTATGTGCACAAGTGTAGGGAGCTGCTTGGACACTCGGGAAAACGGTTAGAAGGAGATTTTACATGGCCGTAGTACCAGCGCAATTCTAGGCTCTCCAGAGTGATAAGGCTACAGATCCTGACGGAGTCTCCCTGTCAGCGCACGACCTCCTGGAAGCTAGTACTCTCTGGTGGAGTCCATTCAGGAGCAAACAGAAGTGTGGTGCGGCAACATCCTCGAGGACATAAACACCGAGGCGGGACTGGCCATCTGTCCTGTCCCTACCGACGCACCACCTCTACCCACGCCAGGACTTCACCACAGTCAGGTACGGCCAGGAGGATCCGTCCTGCTAACAGAGGATCAAGATCCGAAGAGCCCCTCGGAAGAGCAAACGAAAGCCCTTCTAGTTCACCCAGCTGAGAACGTCACGGTGTTTGACGTCAAGCGCCGTGACGTTATTTTCCCAGTCGCTGCGGAACCCCGAGTAAGTAAGCGAGATTCCAAAAAGAAAAAAAATAATCATCTATTTACTTATTGATTGATTTATTTTGCTGACATAAACAACAGCAGTTAGGTGTGCTCATTGAATTCACATAGAGAGGAATGTTAACTCCTGTTGCTGGGACTGCTGTAAGTAACATTTAGTTACAATCAAGACCTAATCCCGGTAGTGGATGATGCTGTGTGCAGAAGTTCTGTGGTGCTTGTTCCGTTTTGTACGCTGTATTTTTCTTTCTGTTCGCCAGGTGTGATTAGTGTCTGTATTTATGTAAAACAACAGAAATGTGTTGGTGCGCGAGTCGGAGTGCATCTTCGATATTATTGATGCAAGCTTGGCTGCGAAGAGACGACCATGTATTAACTGCGCATGTGAGAGTGTATACATAGTTGGTTGAAGTAATAATGTTGAGAATGCATTCACTTAAGTGTGGCTTGCGCATGGGAAAATTATAGATATGTGGAAGATGTACATAGACGAATGAGATCTGTGTGAATGCATCTGGGTAAACAAGAGCAGTCGTATTTGTAGAAATGTATAAGAAAATAGAACCTGTATTTCCTAGTATTAGGGAAGGGCGGGTATATATTCATGTTGTAGATGGGTCAAATCCTGAGGGCCCAGTCAAGCCTGAAGGTGAATTCGTGGACCACGAGAAGCAAAGCACATCATCAACGAGCAACGTCCACAGGACCGATGATCAAGGGTCACGACAACGTCGACTGACCAGGAATCTTCCGTGATCATCACACGACGACAGGAACTGATGTGTGGTGGCTAGACAGGCCAGAACTGCATAGTTTTTTTCCTTTTTTTTTTTTAGCCCACAAGACATAAACACAAAAAGGAAGGACTCGCTTTAGTCAATGTGAAGGACTTGTTTTAGACTATGATTTAATAATTTTGCTATGTGCATGCTTGTGTATTTAAATAAATGTGTGGTTAATTTACATTTTGATGTCAGTGACTGAATCGAATGAGAGAGTCGCGGCGAGAGACCAAAATTCGAATAAATAGTCAGGCACCCCTAGACACGCTAACATCAGATGAAATTAGTGCCTGACAGGGGGGGATGATTGGATATCTAAGGTCTGTGGTGGAGGAGATTCAATATCATTCATACTGACATTTGGGGGGGGGGGGGGGGGGGGGAATGATATCTAAAGTCTGTGGTGGAGGAGATTCAATATCATTCATACTGACATTCACAGAGGGGGGGGGGGGGGGGGGGGGGGGGGGGGGGATGATTGGATATCTGAGGTCTGTGGTGGTGGAGGAGATTCAATATCATTCATACTTACATTCATGGGGGGGGGGGGGGGGGGGGGTAATTGGATATCTAAGGTCTGTGGTGGAGGAGATTCAATATCATTCATACCAACATTCACAGGAGGGGTGGGGTGGGGGGGGGGGGGGCGTAATTGGATATCTAAGGTCTGGTGGAGGAGATTGAATATTTTTCATACTGACATTCACAGGGGGGGGGGGGGGGGGGGGTAATTGGATATCTAAGGTGTGTGGTGGAGGAGATTCAATATCATTCATATCATACTGACATTCACGGGGGGGGGGGGGGGGGGGGGGGGGGATGATTCTATATGTAAGGTCTGTGGTGGGGAGATTCAATATCATTCATACTGACATTCATGGGGGGAAGGGGAGGGGGATGATTGGATATCTAAGGTCTGTGGTAGAGGAGATTCATCATTCATACTGAAATTCACCGGGGAGGGGGGGGGGGAATGATTCTATATGTAAGGTCTGTTGTCGAGGAGATTCAATATCATTCTTACTCACATGCACAGGAAGGAGGGGGGGGGGGGGGGGGCGGGGTATTTGGATATCTAAGGTCTGTGGTGGAGCAGATTCAATTTCATTCATACCAACATTCACGAGGGGGGGGGGGGGGGGGATGATTGGATATCTAGGTCTGTGGTGGAGGAGATTCAATATCATTTATACTGACATTGACAGTGGGGGGGGGGGGGGGGGGAGGAGCGGGAAGGGTGGAGGGTGATTGGATATCTAAGGTCTATGGTGGAGCAGATTCAATATTATTCATACTGACATTCACAGGGTGTCATACTCACCAGAAGACGCTCTGCTACCAATCCATGAGAATCCTGCTGTTGTTGATCTTGCCGTGGTGTTTCACCATCACCAATGTCAGTATTATCCAGGTTGAAGGGTCTGTTAGGAGAATATTAGTTGGTCCAAAAGCAGGCACACACACACTAACCCAGTTTCACTTTCACTTCGGGGGGAGGGGGGGGGGGGGGGGGGCGGACTGTCCAGTCTTCTGCACGACGGTTTCCCAGTCTGTAACAGCGAGGCTGAGAATTTTTGGTGTGCAGCCACATCGCTGCGAGATCCCACGTGCTGCCCTCCCACTCTTCACCCTCTCCCACCCACAGCCCTGCATCCTACACATCTTTGGGGGTTCGTTCCAATCTATACCTCCCCCCCCCCCTTTTTTTTTTGGTCAAAGTTTGTGCTTTGGTGGGGGAGGGGGGCGGGGGTCCGGGTTGTGTACACGTGTGTGTGTGTGTGTGTTTGTGTGTGTGTGTTTTGTTTTTTCCGAAACTGAATAAATATGGAAATTATAGTCCCGTGAGAAAGATCAGGAGTGAAACACACACGCGCACGCACGATACCCTCGCGAACCAGACTTCTGGAGATTTCTTCCAACATTCTGGAAGCTTTTTCTAACACTGCATTGACTTCGCCATCAGATCGACTTGAGAGTGCTGGCATTTGCGTCAACAAGTTAGTAAGAATTCTTGCTTCAGCAGATTCTTGTGCCATTTCTAGCGTTGTTCGGCATCGGGGTCACCAATGTAGTGTTCCACGAAAACAGGAACGTGAATTTAAACACGGAAAACCCTTGAATAGGTCCCACAACTTTTATCGAGTTTCTGTGGAAAACCGTTCATCAAAACGGAAGTGGTAACCATGCAAACGAAACAAGGGAAATAAATTAATCATAAACAGAACAACGGAAGTCACTCGATGGGATGGGATGTGTGAAGACTCATCTGAATGAGCAGCAGCGCACTGTATCAGCAGATAAGACGTCGGAAGACCAAGGCCAGGATTTAAACCACAGTGCCAAGGACATCCACGCTGTTGGTTCGGATGAGGAATTTGCACAGGCCCTCGATGCCAGGCGCCTGAAACTCAACCTGCCACGAGCAAACGAAACTGAAGATTGGGAGAAACTGGATGCAAAAATCGTCCAAAGACTCGATGCACTGATAGGGAAAAGCACCCTGGAACACAAACTAGCCACATATGGGGACATTGTGTATGCCACATGTAGAGACGCCTATGGAGCAAAACTACCCAAAGAGAAAACACCTCCAAAGAAATCCAGACGCCAAGAAAAGATGGACAAGATCAGGGTCCAAAAGAAAAACCTCAAGATGCAAATGAAGACCGCACTGCCAGCTGAAAAACAAGGCTTGGAAAAACTGTGGAAAGACCTGAAAGAAAAACACAGTGCCTCAGCAAAGCGGAATCTGCGAGGAAGAGGAAGAGCAAAAAGAAGAAGACACAAGAGCGCTTCTTCAGAGACCCCTTCCAGTTTGCCAGAACACTGTTTGAGCAGCCAAAATCTGGGACCCTAAGTGTGGACAAAGGAGTTCTTGAGCAGCATCTGAGGAAAACATACTCTGACCCACAGAGCAAAGCACCACTCGACATTCAAGGTCTGGTGTGGCCAACCAACCCTGAGGAACAGTTCAATGGCAAGCCTCCAACGTTGGCGGAAATCAAGAAGGTGGTCGACAAAGCCAGAGCCAAATCATCACCAGGGCCAAACGGAATACCTTACCAGCTTTACAAGAAATGTCCCAAGGTGCTGGAGTGGCTCACAGGCTGCTGCGATCGGCTTGGAGAAACCAGAAGATCAGCGGCCAGTGGATGACGGCAGATGGTGTGTACATCCCCAAAGAGCAAAACTCAAGTGACATTAGCCAGTTCAGGCCAATATCACTACTGAACGTCGAAGGGAAAATCTTCTTCTCTGTCATGGCAGCAAGGCTGACCAAGTACCTGATGGAAAACAAGTACTTGGATGTGTCAGTCCAGAAAGGTGGCATCCCAGGCGTGGCGGGCTGTGTAGAACACGCCACAATGATCTGGGACGCAATCCAAAAAGCAAAGACAAAAAAGAGAGACCTGGACGTAGTGTGGCTTGATCTGGCAAACGCATATGGATCTGTGCCCCATGAGATGATACAGTTGGCTCTTGAGATGTACCATGTGCCAAAGGACATCCGCGACATGCTCAAGAAGTACTTCAATGGCTTCTCAATGCGGTTCTCTACCAAGGAGTACACAACAGACTGGATCAACTTGGAAGTGGGTATTGCAATGGGCTGTGCAATTTCCCCAATACTGTTCGTGCTGGCAATGGAACTCATCTTGAAAGCAGCAACAAACAACGCGAGACAAACAGACCTTGGCGATGGATACAAGATGCCTCCTCTCAAGGCCTTCATGGATGACACTACAGTGATTTCATCCAGAGAAGACGAGACACGTCATGTGCTGGAGAGGCTGGACGACATAGTTGCCTCATCCAGAATGAAGTTCAAGCCAAAGAAATCACGGAGTCTCTCACTGAGGAAAGGAAAAGTGGCCGGATCTGTGGTCTTCAGTGTTGCCAACCAGGCCATTCCAACAGTCACAGAAGAACCAGTCAAGAGCCTTGGAAGATGGTATGATGATACGCTGAAAGACACACAAAGAGCAAAAGAAACCAAGCAGATGGCGGAGGAAGGCTTGGAGACCATTGACCAGTGTGGGCTCCCTGGCAAATACAAGGTCTGGTGTCTGCAGTTCATGCTGATACCAAAGCTGCTATGGCCTCTGATGATATACGACATCTGCACCAGCATAGTGGAGGCAATGGAAGCCAAAATCAACAAGTTCACAAGGAAATGGCTTGGTGTCCACCCTGTCTGACTGACATAGCGCTGTACTGTCGCCAAGCAAAGCTGAAACTACCCTGAAATCCATCCTGGAGGAATACAAAGCAGGGAAGATCAGACTTCAAAGCATGCTGGAGGACTCAGGAGACAAGGTGGTAGAAGCAATTAAGCCCAGCTGAAGACAGGCAGAAAATGGAAAGTTCAAGAGGCGATGGATTCTGCAAAAGAAAGTCTCAAGATCAGAGAAATAACAGGACACACACAGACCAACAGACAGGGACTGGGGGTGACCAAAACTGAATGGTGGTCAAAGGCCAAAGGAAAAGCCAAAAGAGACATGATGATTCAGGAGATGAGAAAAGAAGAAGACCAAAAAAGACTCCAAAAAGCAGTCCAGCAGAGCCAGCAAGGGCAATGGACAACGTGGGAGAATGCACTCCAAAGAAGTCTCACTTGGAATGACATTTGGCACATGGCCCCTCTCAGGATCAGCTTCATTCTCAGATCTGCATATGACCTTCTGCCCTCAAATGCAAACCTGGTGAAGTGGGGGAAAACAGACGATCCTGCATGCCCCCTCTGCCATGAAAAACAAACAGTGGAGCATGTCCTAAGCTCATGTAAAGTAGCCCTGGCTCAAGGAAGGTACACATGGAGGCACAACCAAGTGCTCAAAGAAATTGTACAAGTAGTCTGGGCTAGTACCAACACCACAAAAGGGAAAATCAGGACTCCAAAAGCACCCGCAACATTCTTCACGGCAGGAGGCAGCAAATCATGGCCAAGAACAACAGTGCCACTCGAAACATGCAGGCAGAGTCTGCTGGACGGGGCAGATGACTGGGAGTGCACTGCAGACCTCCCAGAATGGAAGAGTCACCCCGAGATCATCAGCAAGAGTGGCATGAGACCAGACATAGTAGTCCACTCTAAGTCAACCAAGCAGCTGATCATGATCGAGCTCACGGTGCCATATGAGAACAGAATGGAGGCAGCTCAAATCTACAAGACTGAAAAGTATGCTGATCTGGCAAACAGCCTGAGGAGAGAAGGCTATCAGGTCAAAGTCCTCACTGCAGAAATTGGAGCTAGGGGGTTTGTAGGAACGTCTGCATACAGCCTCATGAAACAGCTCTCAGTTGCAGGAAAGAAAAAACCAGAGCCCTGAAAGCAATGGCAGAAGCGGCAGAGAGGTGTTCAAGCTGGATCTGGTCAAGGAGGAACAAAAGTGAACTTCATAAGGCTTAATTTCCCTACAAATATCAGGTGTCCCTGTGGCTCAGTGGTTAAAGCGCGAGTCATTAAGTGGAAAATGAGCATGTCCAGAGGGTCATGGGTTCGAATCCCAGCCATGGCTCGTCCCAAGATGGGAAAAAAAAGGGGCAGCAGAGGGACATCCGGAGTCATGAACCGGGTGTGGCCCAACCCCCTAGAGTGTCAGGAGATAAGGGCCGAAACACTTGCTTGAAGGGGGCTTCTCTTCTGAGGACTCTCTGCTGCCACGCTCTCCACGAGTTTCTTTCTACTACACTCGCTCATGAGAATTAACATGAATTTGAACTTGAAAGTGTTTGAGGTCTTAACAGGCCTGTTCACCGTTCTAATATATAATATCTAGGTCAAGAACTCTGCATGCATGGAAGAAAGAGAGTCACAGACTGAGACTATCTAGGTCGATAAACATTCTGGATTGTATTTTGTCGGCAGTTCCTTCCAATGAGTGTCGAACCATGATTTGAAAATGTTGACTGTAGGGGCTGTTACTACAGAGTCAGGAAGAATGGGACGCTACAGATGTATGTGGCAGAGAGTGATTTTGTACTTTTGCTTGAAATTCATTTCTGTAACAGAAACTGTTTTCTACTGTCGCTTGTGGATGCATTGTTTTCAGTGGGTTTCTGTTTTTCCTTAACATTTGGGTAAAAAAGAAAGTTTAAAGGGAAGTAACTAAAACGAAATGTGTGCTAGTGAATTCACGTTCAGTGAGAATTTGAATGGAGAAACTTTCCTGAATGCATACCACGCAACTTGGAAGTGCTTAGTCCCAAGCTAAAAAAAAAAAGGTCCAACTTTCGTGTGGTGTACTTGGATTTTAGTTGTGCTCATGGAGGGCGCAACGATTGCATGAAGCATGTTTCGTCAAAATCGCATTAAAAGACTATCAAAAGTGGTGAAAGGAACACCTTCGATTGTACAAGCATTGAAAAAGGCCGAGGCAAAGTCTAGTGGGGACCTGGAGCAGCAGGTGACAAATGTCGAGGTGATGCTGTGTAGGCTGGTGGCTGACGCGAATCTGTCCCGGTCAACACCGATCGTCTTGTTCCCTGACACTAGTGACAGCAAAACTGCTCAAGGTATGTCTGTCACTGTTACTTCTGCTGTGAATTAGCTCCACTCCCCCACCCACATCCCAGCCTCGAAAAACGGGGGGGAGGGGGGTATGGAGTGGCAGTAGAAAAAAAAGAAAAAAAGAGAAAAATGATAACTGTAGGAAGGGTATGTGTGTATGACTAACAGTGTCACACTCTGTGTGTGTGTGTGTGTGTGTGTGTGTGTGTGTGTGGAGGGGGGGGGGGGGGGGGATTCAAAGGGAGGAGGACATTATATTATTATTATGATTATTACTATTATTACTTTTTTTTGTTAAGGACATGGTCAACTAGATATGTGCTCTGTGTGTGTGTGTGTGTCACTCTGCGTGTGTGTGTGTGTGTGTGTGTGTGTTGTGTGTGTGTGTGTGTGTGTAGTGCACTTGTGCTAGTTGCTGCAAGTGTTTGAATGAGTGTGAGTACAGCGCAATGAGTTGGCTGCAAGAATTGTGTGATATAAGATCCATATGAAAGTTCAAGGTAGGAGAAATACTCTTTTTTTTTAATCATGGAATACTAAGATTTACTTTATGGAATACTAATGGTTCAATGTTAAGGCCGACAGGTATGGAATTATTCAATACAGAACCAATAGAGATGAAGAATTTATTAAATGAAAGAAATCTTACATTAGTGCAAATGGCAAAGACTTTTGGTGTAGAAAACTCCACTTTGAAATAGATGAAAACATTAGAAAGAAACTCATGGAGAGCATGGCAGCAGCAAGTCCTCAGAAGAGAAGTCCCCTTTAAGCAAGTGTTTCGGCTCTTATCTCCTGACACTCTAGGGCAGTTGGGCCACACCCGGTTCATGACTCCGGATGTCCCTCTGCACCCCCCCCCCCTCCCCCCCCCCTTTTTTTTTTCCAACTTGGGACGAGTCATGGCTGGGATTTGAACCCATGACCCTCTGGACATGCTCATTTTAGGGATTGTCCATATAATGTCTCGCACTCTAACCACTGAGCCACTGGGGCACCTGATATTTGTAAGGAAAGTTAAGCCTTATGAAGTTCACTTTTGTTCCTCCATGACCAGATCCAGCTTGAACACCTCTCTGCCGCTTCTGCCATTGCTTTCAGGGCTCTGTTTTTTTTTCCCTCCCTGCAATTGAGAGCTGTTCCATGAGGCTGTATGCAGACATTCCTACAAACCCCCTAGCTCCAATTTCTGCAGTGAGGACTTTGACCTGATAGCCTTCTCTCCTCAGGCTGTTTGCCAGATCAGCGTACTGTTCAGTCTTGTAGATCTATTTGAGCTGCCTCCATTCTGTTCTCATATGGCACCGTGAGCTCGATCATGATCAGTTGCTTGGCTGACTGAGACTGTGATAGTGGACTACTATGTCTGGTCTCATGCCACTCTTGCTGATGATCTCTGGGTGACTCTTCCATTCTGGGAGGTCTGCAGTGCACTCTCAGTCATCTGCCCCATCCAGCAGACTCTGCCTGCATGTTCTGAGTGGCACTGTTGTTCTTGGCCATGATTTGCTGCCTCCTGCCGTGAAGAATGTTGCGTGTGCTTTTGGAGTCCTGATTTTCTCTTTTGTGTTGTCGGTACTACTACTAGCCCAGACTACTTGTACAATCTCTTTGAGCACTTGGTTGTGCCTCCTTGTGTACCTTCCTTGAGCCAGGGCTACTTTACATGAGCTTAGGACATGCTCCACTGTTTGTTTTTCATGGCAGAGGGGGCATGCAGGATTGTCTGTTTTTCCCCACTTCACCAGGTTTGTATCTGAGGGCAGAAGGGCATATGCAGCATCTATCTGAGAATGAAGCTGATCCTGAGAGGGGCCATGTGCCAAATATCATTCCAAGTGAGACTTCTTTGAGTGCATTCATGAACTGACATGGAAAATAAATCATAATTTACCCAGCTATTATTCTTTTGCAGAAAATGAAAGTATCGTTAACAAATAAGTGACTGTACTGTGTACAGATGAAAGCGACTTCATAGAACATTTCTTTTTCCACTGTTCTCCAGTCAAGAAACTTTGGAAAAACATGGAAAATTTTATCTCATTTAGTATCGGTAAATCTCTAAAACTGTTATTAATTGGCGCACTATTTGCAATCCACAGATAAACACAGAAATAGGTAAACAGGTTATAAAACAGATTAACACATTATATTTGTGGGGAAAATATCCATGCATTGCACCAAAAAACTATAAAAAAAAAAATTGATAGCATTACCAGTGATTTTAGGTCAACACATAGAATTGAGAAAGCAATACATCAATTTACAAATTACATCAATGGAAAAAGACAAAGTGTTAAGAAACAAGCTAATGTATAACATCGGATTTTGGAGATGTAATTTTCCTGCCAAAAATAGTAATGAATGAATAAATAAGTACATAAATAAAAAATGGAAACAGCCATTAGGTAGCCATCAGTATATAGTTATGGGTTTAATGTTTACCTACAAGTCTGTGTTGACTATTTGTCCTGTTTGTACATTCACTGACTTGTCCTTAATTACACATATCATTGTTCATTTCTCTGTTATTTCTTACAAGCTGTTTATGGTTGTCCAGCATTGCACATAATGACATGCAAGTTTGCACTAAACACTGCATATATGCACTTGCACATGCACACCCACACATGCACACACACACACTGACACATACACACACATTCTCTTGTTTTCCATAAACTGTCTTTTGTTGATGGTTTGTTTCAAAGCAATGCAAAAAAAAGAAAAAAAAAGAGGAATACGATCAGAAAGGTAGGTTTAAGAATATCCTGTAGTAAACATAGCAGCTGTATGAAAGTGTCAGAGCACAACACACTAGTACATGAAGAAACCTAGACACTTTGTATCAAATGCTAAAACATTGAGATCAGCAAGCGATTGTCCAACTAGGAAAAAAAACAGACAGACTGTGCATGGTGAGTGTGAGTTGGTTTCAGACAGAAAGAAAAAGTGATTCAGTGGGAGAAAGACAGAGGAAGAAAGCCCCACTATTAAGGAAATGAAGAAAGAAAAAGTGATGACAGTGGGAGAAGGACAGAGGAAGAAAGCCTCACTATTAAGAAAATAAATAAAGAAAAAGTGATGACAGTGGGAAACAGACGGAGGAGAAAGCCCCACTATTAAGAAATAAGGAAACAAAAAGTGATGACAGTGGGAAAAAGACAGAGGAAGCCCTACTATTAAGAAAATAAGGAAAGAAAAAGTGATGACAGTGGGAAAAAGACAGAGGAAGCCCTACTATTAAGAAAATAAGGAAAGAAAAAGTGATGACAGTGGGAGAAAGAAAGAGGAAGAAAGCCCCACTATTAGAAAATAAAAAAGAAAAGAGGGAAAAGATTGGAGGTGGAGGACAAGAGAGAAAAAAGTCCCAGATGATAAGAAAATATACTGGAAAACATTAGGGTTTCTGTTCATCTTTTTCCCCCAGATTACCAATAAACTGTCATTGAATGATTGATACTGACAAGATATTTTGCCAATAAATTTATATGTTCGTTCATTTATTATTGTTTTAAAAATGTATCAATTCTTTATCAAATTCCATATGGCCGTGTTTGATCTTGAAGTTCCCATCTCTGTTGCTGATATAGGAAAAGGAGTGGCCTATTATGAAAAGTAGAGCGTGTAACTGATATGAAAAATTAGTGTATGGCAAGAGTTGGGATGGGGTGAGAGTATGGACAGTGATGCACTGGATTAGTTAACCATTATTCTTACTCAGAATGTCAACGTTCTCCCATCCATCCAAAACAGTGTAAAACCACAGATAGAATCTGACTAGTCTAGCTAATCATATTTTCCTGAGGAAAAAAAAAGAAAAAGAACTAGCTAATCATATTATCCTGATAAAAAAAAAAAAAAAGACAATCTTCTACTCCCACTGAATTCATGAAAAGTAGCTGAGAGATTCAAAAGCATGTAGGTACATACACACAGACACACACAAACATATATATTATACAAATTCTATCTCTCTCTCTCTCTCTGAATTACAGAATTTTACATATATATTGCAAAAATTGTATGAAAAGTACATGAAACATCTACAAAATGAAATGATGCCCTATAACTCCCTAAATCTTACTCAGTCAGTCAGTATTTTTGCTGCCTAGGACAAACCATTTCATGCATTTTCGAGTGAATGGAATGGGAAAAATAACTCAAATCCATCCCACCCAACCCCTCCAATCTTCCCCTCTTCCCCTTAGAAAGAGAAGAAAAAAAATTAGTTGTAATTTTGATGAAAAACCATCTTTTTCTTTGAATTTGGTGTACATTTTATCAATTTGTCAGTTTCTTAACCCCCCCAAAGGCAGACATAGAGCACAAACATCACATGACAGAAGGTTTTCAGTTCACCATGCTGAGCACACACAATAAGCTAAGCTAGACTAATCAAATCTACAAGCAGAAGCAGCGCTCGATGTACTTAATAAATCAGCTTACTGCATATCTGTATTTGTGTACATAGTATTGTAATATAGGGCTGGGATGTACGTAATAAATCAACTAACTGTATATCTGTATTTGTGTATAGTGGGATGTACTTAATAAATCAACTTACTGCATATCTGTATTTGTGTATAGTAGTGTAATATAGGGCTGGGATGTACACAATAAATCAACTTACTGCATATTTGTGTATAGTAGTGTCAGATAGGGCTGGGATGTACAAGATAAATCAACTTACTGCATATCTGTATTTGTGTATAGTAGTGTCAGATAGGGCTGGGATGTACTTAATAAATCAACTTACTGCATATCTGTATTTGTGTATAGTAGTGTAACATAAATCAACTTACTGCATATCTGTATTTGTGTATTGTAGTGTAATATAGGGCTGGGCCGGATTCCTTGCACTCTTATTTTCCACAATTCATTATACCGCCATTTAACTAAAACCAAGTAAGGTAAGGTTAGTTAATGATGCTTATAGCCCAGCCGACCGCAAAGGGCCATATCGGGGCTGTCACCGCATTGTCAAAGTCAACTCACAGATCATAATGATTTAAAAAATTAGAAAAAATAATTCACACAACCCTTTAAAATACACCTTCTTGAAACACACCAGAGATTTGGCTTAACCGTTATCAGATGACGTTTTTGACCACACAGACCGGATCATGCGGATCGTCCAAGACCCACACATGTTGTAGAGGCTTTTCAGACCCACACCTGATAAAGGGCGGTTCAGCAACTTATTCCTCACCCGATGACGTGGGTCATGTGCGACCCATTAAAACGTCCTGGGGGAACCACAACAAATTACGTTGATAATTGATTGTGCCCATACATGAAATTTCAGTGACCAACGGCTATTCAGATCATTGACGAACTCCTAAGATTTCATGAGCATAGCTCAATTCGTTCATAAGATATGATGTTTTTATTGAGTCACTGGGTCAAGGAAGACCCAAGAAGCACGGTAAAGGTTAAAATCTTTCTTCTGTAAAATGTTAGATCAGATAAAAGATGTCAGATAAAAGATGTTAATCTCCAAATCAGGTTAAATCTGGTTAATCAAATGCATTAGATAAACACAATTTAACAATGATTTTTCATCGCATAAAGAAATGTTATCTCTGCGCCATAAAGTAGAGTTAGAAAAAGCCACAGAATGAAGAAAAAAACAACAGCGACATGCCCAGCAGTTGAGACACAGAAAGGCTGAAATAAAGTATGAAGAAACCTGGCATGTGTGAACAGCAAAGCAGTTTGCCACAGAATACAGAGAAAGCAACTGCATGTTGTCTGCTAGAGACAGAAGAGAGTTAGCAGATGTCTTATTGCTGTGTGAACAGCAAAGCAGTTTGCCACAGAATACAGAGAAAGCAACTGCGTGTTGTCTGCTAGAGACAGAAGAGAGTTAGCAGATGTCTTATTGCTGTGTGAACAGCAAAGCAGTTTGCCACAGAATACAGAGAAAGCAACTGCATGTTGTCTGCTAGAGACAGAAGAGAGTTAGCAGATGTCTTATTGCTGTGTGAACAGCAAAGCAGTTTGCCACAGAATACAGAGAAAGCAACTGCATGTTGTCTGCTAGAGACAGAAGAGAGTTAGTAGATGTCTTATTGCTGTGTGAACAGCAAAGCAGTTTGCCACAGAATACAGAGAAAGCAACTGCATGTTGTCTGCTAGAGACAGAAGAGAGTAAGCAGATGTCGTATTGCTGTGTGAACAGCAAAGCAGTTTGCCACAGAATACAGAGAAAGCAACTGCATGTTGTCTGCTAGAGACAGAAGAGAGTTAGCAGATGTCTTATTGCTGTGTCGGTGACTGAAGAAAACTCAGCCAGCAGGGCTTTCCCACTGCCATAGCTTGAAAGATGTTGACATGGTACAGTATAAAACTCTAATGTTTTTTTTATGCCTAAGGCAAAGTGTTAAAAAGTAAATTTGAGATATATTGAGCAAACACAAGTGCACTAGCTACTCTGACCAAATGTAAAGCAACACACACTGTTGCAATAATAATAATAATAATGATAATGATTATTTATGGTGCTTAATCTTACATCATAAGCCCTAAGTGCTTACAAATACATAAAAGGTTAAAAACAACTTAAATGAAACCAATAAGAAGATGAATATTGCAATAGGTACCATGCATCTACAAACAAGGGTGCATATTGACACCCACCCATGCACACAAAGAAACACACACACCACACACACACACACACACACACACACACACACACACACACACACACACACAAAAAACACATGATACCACACACACTGTCGCACAACAAGGGACACAACAGCATGTGCACACCACACACACACACACACACACACACACACACACACACACACACACATGCGCGCATGCCCCCCCCTCCCCCCCACACACACACACATGCACACACACACACACACACACACACACACACACACACACACACACACAAATTAGTCACAGAATCAATTTGAAGGGCAAGGGAAGGGGAAGAAAGAACTGCGATTGATAGATGAAGATGGTTGTTTTAAGAGATGCCTTGAAGGAAAACAGAGAGTTTGATTTACACACAGATATTGGGAGTTGATTCCAAGAAACCGCACCCTAAAAAGAAAAAGAACAATCTCCATAGGTTTAAAGATCACCATAAGTATAAAGCTTTGATGCTTACACAATAGTTTTTATTATGAGTTACCTCCTCTTTACTAAAATTGAGATCAACCTATTATAAAAATGGATGGATAAATAATCTAAAAACATGTTAGAAAAATTGTGCAAAAAAATTTAACAAGCACAGTCAACAACAACAACAACAACAAAAAACATGGTGGTGTTACATTATTGCATGAAAGTGTACGAACTTTTAATATCCCTGAAAGAAAATCCTTAAATGACTTCCAGTATTCACTGTTAATCATAATGTAGTCTCAAACAAGATTAGGCGTATTATCCACATGATCAACAATGTATTAATCTAATGAAGATTACTTATCTTCATAATACTACATCGCCAACTGAAGCATAACCCATACCTTACTCATGGTTATAAACAGTACAATCAGATTACTTATCTGAAATACTACATCGCCAACTGAAGCATAACCCATACCTTACTGAGTTACTCATGGTTATAAACAGTACAATCACACATTTAAGTTAGGATGTATTGAAATTTAGTCATCTAATGTATTTTAGTTCCTAATTTACTTTCCTGTCACAAAAGTCATGTCTGTATAAAAATATATCAGTACATAACCAAAGCATGAACAAACACACACAGGCACACATGCATGCATGCACACACGCATGCATGCGCGCGCACACACACGCGCGCGCACGCACACACACACACACACACATATGCACTCACAAACACACACACACACACACACACACACACACACACACACACACACACACACAAACACATGCACACACACACACACACACACACACACACACGTATACCTCTATCCGCATGCAGATGGCACGCAGCCACACATTCGGAAATGTAGATATGTATTTTTGGTCCTTATAAATTATAATCATATTACACCTATCAAATACCAGTTCCTGAAATGTAGTATGTATTGTTTGTCTTTATAATCGTATTACACCTGTCGAATACCAGTTCCTGAAATGTAGTATGTATTGTTTGTCTTTATAATCATATTACTCCTATTGAATACCAGTTCCTGAAATGTAGTATGTATTGTTTGTCTTTATAATCATATTACACCTAGTAGAAAGAAACTCGTGGAGAGCGTGGCAGCAGAGAGTCCTCAGAAGAGAAGCCCCCTTCAAGCAAGTGTTTCGGCCCTTATCTCCTGACACTCTAGGGGGTTGGGCCACACCCGGTTCATGACTCCGGATGTCCCTCTGCTGCCCCTTTTTTTTCCCATCTTGGGACGAGCCATGGCTGGGATTCGAACCCATGACCCTCTGGACATGCTCATTTTCCACTTAATGACTCGCGCTTTAACCACTGAGCCACAGGGACACCTGATATTTGTAGGGAAATTAAGCCTTATGAAGTTCACTTTTGTTCCTCCTTGACCAGATCCAGCTTGAACACCTCTCTGCCGCTTCTGCCATTGCTTTCAGGGCTCTGGTTTTTTCCTTCCCTGCAACTGAGAGCTGTTTCATGAGGCTGTATGCAGACGTTCCTACAAACCCCCTAGCTCCAATTTCTGCAGTGAGGACTTTGACCTGATAGCCTTCTCTCCTCAGGCTGTTTGCCAGATCAGCATACTTTTCAGTCTTGTAGATTTGAGCTGCCTCCATTCTGTTCTCATATGGCACCGTGAGCTCGATCATGATCAGCTGCTTGGTTGACTTAGAGTGGACTACTATGTCTGGTCTCATGCCACTCTTGCTGATGATCTCTGGGTGACTCTTCCATTCTGGGAGGTCTGCAGTGCACTCCCAGTCATCTGCCCCATCCAGCAGACTCTGCCTGCATGTTTCGAGTGGCACTGTTGTTCTTGGCCATGATTTGCTGCCTCCTGCCGTGAAGAATGTTGCGGGTGCTTTTGGAGTCCTGATTTTCCCTTTTGTGGTGTTGGTACTAGCCCAGACTACTTGTACAATTTCTTTGAGCACTTGGTTGTGCCTCCATGTGTACCTTCCTTGAGCCAGGGCTACTTTGCATGAGCTTAGGACATGCTCCACTGTTTGTTTTTCATGGCAGAGGGGGCATGCAGGATCGTCTGTTTTCCCCCACTTCACCAGGTTTGCATTTGAGGGCAGAAGGTCATATGCAGATCTGAGAATGAAGCTGATCCTGAGAGGGGCCATGTGCCAAATGTCATTCCAAGTGAGACTTCTTTGGAGTGCATTCTCCCACGTTGTCCATTGCCCTTGCTGGCTCTGCTGGACTGCTTTTTGGAGTCTTTTTTGGTCTTCTTCTTTTCTCATCTCCTGAATCATCATGTCTCTTTTGGCTTTTCCTTTGGCCTTTGACCACCATTCAGTTTTGGTCACCCCCAGTCCTTGTCTGTTGGTCTGTGTGTGTCCTGTTATTTCTCTGATCTTGAGACTTTCTTTTGCAGAATCCATCGCCTCTTGAACTTTCCATTTTCTGCCTGTCTTCAGCTGGGGCTTAATTGCTTCTACCACCTTGTCTCCTGAGTCCTCCAGCATGCTTTGAAGTCTGATCTTCCCTGCTTTGTATTCCTCCAGGATGGATTTCAGTGGTAGTTTCAGCTTTGCTTGGCGACAGTACAGCGCTATGTCAGTCAGACAGGGTGGGACACCAAGCCATTTCCTTGTGAACTTGTTGATTTTGGCTTCCATTGCCTCCACTATGCTGGTGCAGATGTCGTATATCATCAGAGGCCATAGCAGCTTTGGTATCAGCATGAACTGCAGACACCAGACCTTGTATTTGCCAGGGAGCCCACACTGGTCAATGGTCTCCAAGCCTTCCTCCGCCATCTGCTTGGTTTCTTTTGCTCTTTGTGTGTCTTTCAGCGTATCATCATACCATCTTCCAAGGCTCTTGACTGGTTCTTCTGTGACTGTTGGAATGGCCTGGTTGGCAACACTGAAGACCACAGATCCGGCCACTTTTCCTTTCCTCAGTGAGAGACTTCGTGATTTCTTTGGCTTGAACTTCATTCTGGATGAGGCAACTATGTCGTCCAGCCTCTCCAGCACATGACGTGTCTCGTCTTCTCTGGATGAAATCACTGTAGTGTCATCCATGAAGGCCTTGAGAGGAGGCATCTTGTATCCATCGCCAAGGTCTGTTTGTCTCGCGTTGTTTGTTGCTGCTTTCAAGATGAGTTCCATTGCCAGCACGAACAGTATTGGGGAAATTGCACAGCCCATTGCAATACCCACTTCCAAGTTGATCCAGTCTGTTGTGTACTCCTTGGTAGAGAACCGCATTGAGAAGCCATTGAAGTACTTCTTGAGCATGTCGCGGATGTTCTTTGGCACATGGTACATCTCAAGAGCCAACTGTATCATCTCATGGGGCACAGATCCATATGCGTTTGCCAGATCAAGCCACACTACGTCCAGGTCTCTCTTTTCTGTTTTTGCTTTTTGGATTGCGTCCCAGATCATTGTGGCGTGTTCTACACAGCCCGCCACGCCTGGGATGCCACCTTTCTGGACTGACACATCCAAGTACTTGTTTCCCATCAGGTACTTGGTCAGCCTTGCTGCCATGACAGAGAAGAAGATTTTCCCTTCGACGTTCAGTAGTGATATTGGCCTGAACTGGCTAATGTCACTTGAGTTTTGCTCTTTGGGGATGTACACACCATCTGCCGTCATCCACTGGCCGCTGATCTTCTGGTTTCTCCAAGCCGATCGCAGCAGCCTGTGGAGCCACTCCAGCACCTTGGGACATTTCTTGTAAAGCTGGTAAGGTATTCCGTTTGGCCCTGGTGATGATTTGGCTCTGGCTTTGTCGACCACCTTCTTGATTTCCGCCAACGTTGGAGGCTTGCCATTGAACTGTTCCTCAGGGTTGGTTGGCCACACCAGACCTTGAATGTCGAGTGGTGCTTTGCTCTGTGGGTCAGAGTATGTTTTCCTCAGATGTTGCTCAAGAACTCCTTTGTCCACACTTAGGGTCCCTGATTTTGGCTGCTCAAACAGTGTTCTGGCAAACTGGAAGGGGTCTCTGAAGAAGCGCTCTTGTGTCTTCTTCTTTTTGCTCTTCCTCTTCCTCGCAGATTCCGCTTTGCTGAGGGCACTGTGTTTTTCTTTCAGGTCTTTCCACAGTTTTTCCAAGCCTTGTTTTTCAGCTGGCAGTGCGGTCTTCATTTGCATCTTGAGGTTTTTCTTTTGGACCCTGATCTTGTCCATCTTTTCTTGGCGTCTGGATTTCTTTGGAGGTGTTTTCTCTTTGGGTAGTTTTGCTCCATAGGCGTCTCTACATGTGGCATACACAATGTCCCCATATGTGGCTAGTTTGTGTTCCAGGGTGCTTTTCCCTATCAGTGCATCGAGTCTTTGGACGATTTTTGCATCCAGTTTCTCCCAATCTTCAGTTTCGTTTGCTCATGGCAGGTTGAGTTTCAGGCGCCTGGCATCGAGGGCCTGTGCAAATTCCTCATCCGAACCAACAGCGTGGATGTCCTTGGCACTGTGGTTTAAATCCTGGCCTTGGTCTTCCGACGTCTTATCTGCTGATGCAGTGCGCTGCTGCTCATTCAGATGAGTCTTCACACATCCCATCTTTGTTCTGTGGATCTTCATGCCACGGGTGGTAGCGAAACGCTTTCCACAGACACATGGATATTCCATTTGGTCCATGTTCATAGTCCGTTTGGG